>JANTPZ010008083.1:0-11831 GCA_025593235.1 Vachellia pachyceras | reverse complement strand
TGGTTGATAAAAGTCCTTGGGGAGGGTGATGGGGTATCGTTTTCATATTTCACGGTTTCCAAAGATGTAGTAACTCCATTGATCTTTGGTGGGGCTTGAGCATTTGCCTTAGCTTGCAGGCCAACAGAAGTTGTGGATTTGGATTTAAGTCCTCTGAACCCACCACCAAATTTGGTAGTCTTCGCACTGGAGTCTGGTGTGGGTGAAGTAACAGGGAAGAACGAAGATGTAGCAGCGGTGGCCACCATAATGAGTTCTATAGCAGCATGAAAGTTGAAGCGGGTTATATATATATATAAACATGATCTTCTCAAATAACCCAAACTCCAAAGGAAGGGAAAAGTGGAAGAGGTGACAACGGAAATAGAGTTGATAACGAATTCTACGGGACATGCGTCAATATGAAACATCATTATACTCGACTGAAATGATAATGCATCAAAACATTTCATATCACACGCAAAAATAGTGATGCCAAATAAAATGAACTAAAAAAAATAAGTTTTCGGCACAAGTTCCAAAATATATTCTTGGAGCCAATCTTTTGAATACAAACCGTTTGAGACTCTCCAGCGTCCTTAACCATATGAAATTGTCAACTACCGCGGTAATAAAAGAGAACTAACAGGCATTTTATCGGTATCATACATTTCATTTTTGTCATCCAAGGCTTTTAGCGGTAAGAATAAAATAACAAAATTACGTTAAAAGAAACTGAATTGTCGCATTATTGATAACAAATCCTCAGCAAAAGTCGGCGCAGATCTGACTCTATCTAAAAACATCACAAGTTAAAATTACGACGAATGACACGAAAATAGAGGAGCCCAAGCAAAGAAGGGAGATACTAAGAAAAAAAAGAACATAGAGACAATAAATCATTAAACATAGCAATCCACCACAAAAACAACATAAGAATTCCCCATAAACACGATCCAGTCCTCACTAAACTTTTTTCAAACGAAAGCAAAAGAAAAAAATCTCTAAACTTCAATGCCGCATTTTGAAAAAAAGCAAGAAGGACGGGATCTTCCACCACTGGGTGGAGGGGAAGCAAAAAAGAAAACGGGACGAAGTTCAGAAACAGGAATTAGATGGTTGCCGAGCGTACCTTGAGTTCTCAGGCAACCAAGCGAGCAAGGCACGAGTGCTGAGTCTCCAAAACCCGGATCAGACAAGTAAATTCGGGGCCGATGTCCGGACTTGACCCAAGCAAAAACAGAGCAGCACAGCCTTTCGAGCCTGGAAAGAGGTGAAACGACAGCAAATTTTGGAGAAGAAGGACCCAAAATAACGAAAGTGGAAATGGGGAAAAAGAGGCTAATGCGTCATTTCGGATCTGCAAATCCCTCTCTCGTCTCTCCCTTGTTTACAGGGTCTGTGTGCGATCGTTGAAACCCAAAAAAAAAAAATATAAGCTTCCTTTTTTATGAACAATTAAAAATTGCACAGTAGAAAATATTTATTCTGCTTAATAGCTTTGTAAACAGCCAAATGCAGAATCCCAGATAGAGAGAGAGAGAGGGGTTGATTACTTCTAGGGCCAGCGATTGTATTATTGTACAAAGTGAGAGACATTGCTGTCCAGAGACTTGGTTTTATAGGATCCACCCACCTGGCCCTCCCGCCTCTCCATCCAAGTTCCGAGTTTTCAGCTATCACGCGACAGCGCCACCGCTATTTTTACTGTAAAACTCCTTTATCCTTTTCTTTTCTTGTTTTTTAAATAGTGTGTTTGTGAATTTCGTGAGGAGAAACAAGTTTACAAATTTCGAGATATTTTACGGATTTCAAAATATTTTTAATGAATTTCGATATAGTTTTTACAAATTTCGAAATGATTTTATCTCGATTTATGTACATCGTTTGGGAAACGGTGTTCCTAAACAAGCACATAACCAGGTTTCAATACATTTAAAAAAAACATATTTACATTGTTGGTTTATATCTCCAGCTTTGGCATATTTTCTTCGGATGGATTTATAGTTAAATGATAATATTCTAAAAATAAAATAAATAGTTATAAGAAATCTTTATGGGCCCATTTGATACGCATAATTCATTTTGATAAATATGGAAATGGATATGGATATAGAAATAAATATGGAAATTGATATGAAAATGGATATGGAAATGAGGTTTAAAAGTATGTCTGGTATGTCATGAAAATAAGACTTGATTTTTATATGAAAAGACTTAAATGCCCTTTTAAATTAAAAAATCTTTAACATATTTTTTTTTCCAAACTGGAATCCTTGCTCACAATTCGAAGGCTTGCCGACACTCCATTGTTCAAGGCAACCATCACCATCCCCCATTGTTCATGCCAACCATCATCGACAACCGAAAAATCCACCATTGCAACCATCACCGGCAACTGGAAAATCACCATTGCTCAATCCATTAACAATCTAAACCCATTATATCTCAATCCAAAAAAAATCGTCAGCCAAGCTTTGTTCTAAATCGCCATTGCTGTAGTTCAAAATCGTTGATCAACCCGTTAAACAATCTTCGGTCAAGCTTCGTTCAAAGTCGATGGTAACAGAGGGAAGTTACAAATCTAGAGGAGTCAGAGCTTGTCGGTGAGCTTGGAGCTTGCAACTTTGGAGGCCACGAAGTCGATCGCTTCACTGTTGCTGGAGGAGGCCGCGAAGAAGCCATGGGTTGTTGCAAGTTACTATCGTCGTAGATTGGGATTTCGAAGTCGAAGATGAAGTCAGGGAAGAGGATCTCATCGTCGCTGTAGATGGCCGGAGATCGTCGTTGTGGATGTCGTTGCTGGAGATCGTTGGAAGGTCGTCATCGTTGTGGATGGCCGCACAGTGATGAGACGACGGTTGGGTCTGAAGGAGGTGAAAAAGGAGGGTTAAGATTGAAATTCCATGGAATTTTGGACAATTCCATATGTTGTAGGATGGAATTCAAATCCACAATTTTGATTGAATTGATTTCCATATGGAAATCAATTCCATGATCACATGAAGTGTATCAAACAGACTTACAGTATGGAATTGAATTCCATTTCTATTTTCATGGCTCATTTCCACCCTACCAAATGTGCCCTATATGTATTGAGTGCACTACATTTGTGCATCCCAATCAAAAGCCTATATTGTGCCCGTTTGGGAACGTAGTAGATAGGTGCTTTTACACAAGTTGAGGTAAATATGTGGAGAAAATTATCTCATTTTATAAAAAAACACTGTTAAATATGTGTTTGTCTTTTTCAAACACTTAGATAAACAAATCTATTACCTTTATATGGACTCTACGTATCTTCTAAAATTTCTCTCCATGACTTTAATTTCTCTCTCACAATTTTCGAGACCAAGTAGACGTACATAAGGCAGCTCGGGTATTCTGATTTGAGAGAGCATGAGTGACATGGTGCACCGAGTCCCATTAGCTTTGTATGCTGAGAAAATTCAGATATATAGAGTTTACTTCAATTTTTAAATAAATTATAAAGTCCCTCCATACATTGCAGGAAGATGTTCGAGTTCTTGGCAAATAAAAAAAATAAATACTTAATTTATATATATATATTTTTAAAAAATATCAATTTAATGAATAAAAATATTTAATTAATTGCTGATGATTTAATTTTTATTTTTAATTCAATTTCAGGTTCATGCCACGCTACTGAATAGGCTATAAATAAGGAATACTGAATAATAGTACTATTTTTATATTGTTGGCACAAATAATTTTTTTTCCCCATCTTTAGAACACATTGTCATTGTGTTCATTTCATGGACTTAAAAAAGAACTAATCTCTCGAAAGTCTACAGGTTTCTACTCTATTAATTGTAAGTGGCAGTTCCGAAAACGGGCCGAAAGCGCTCATGCACGTGCAGTGGTAATCTCGTAATTATTCCAACTTAAAATGGCTCTTTCGTCGTCACATGAATAACAGCTGGAGCGACCGTTAACCAAGGACTTTAAATTTACACGTGTCGGCCTATCTCTTCTCAAATTTTTTATCATTAAATTTTTTAGAATGCGCTGGACGATTGATTTTATGAATTCTAAGGTAAGTATATAAAAAAATTTTTATCTCAATTTATATGTAATGTAATTTTAGTATATGTATCCGATATTATGTCCCTTCATTGATGAAAATTTAATTATAATTCTTCCTATTTGTGTTTTGAATTTATTATGACATTTAATTTAACTGGAATTCGAAGTTGGTTCGACTCAATTAGTCCATTGGATTAATTGATCGATCCACAACCTCAAACTCCCAATTTTTTTTTTCATTTCTCTCTATGGAATGCAAAAAAGCATATGTGATAAACACATATATAATAAAAATACTTACAACAGTATAAAAATCATTTTAAGCCAGAAAAAATTAGGGTTTGTTTGCCTCATCTTCATGAAATCTAGGTTTGATTTCAAAATCTAGGTTTTACCTCGGAATCTGTAAAAGTTATTTTCAAAATAGCTTCCAAACAATCCCTTAGATGTAAATACATCAGAATCTCCATCAACATTAAATAAAAAAACCAACATCTAAATCATAAAATAAAAAAAAACCACACATACGGCTCAAAACCAAATTAATGGTCTGATCACTTGCTCTAAGATCACATCCATTCAATTATTTATTTGAATTATAATCTAACGGACCGAATCGAAGCCACATGTTTTGCATATCTCGGGTTCAACTGGTACCAATTGCATTCTTGAATTAATCTTCACTTTGACTTCCTCCAAGCATAATTTCTGCAGATAGTCCCTTGACCTAAACGAAGGATGGCAGACAGAAAAAGAGCATCCACTTATTAAATTGTCTTTGCTCTCTCTTCTCTTTTGGCATTGCTAATAATTAACAGCGTCTTGCTTTCACTTTTAGCAACACTCATCACCGTATTCTCGGAACCTGCAATTTGCACTATAACTTTCACTTTTATTAATACTCATCCTTGCACTGAATGATTTAACATGCACATCAAAAAGTATTAATTTCATGGTTTAATACCAAGACTGCGAATGTATACAGTTTTCAAGTGGTTCATATCATGAAATAAATAATTCTTCCAGAAGTGAATTTATAGAAGATACTCGTTGAATTAATGATTATACCGGATAAACTCCATAAATGGTCAAGTTATTAATCAGAAGAGTGAAAAATCCAATTTAATACTATGGTTGGTGGGTGGTTTGAAGCTACCCCGAAAAAGACGTACCATTTATTTAATTTCCACCAGTCACGTCCACATAATAATGTCCCATTTAACATATTTTATGTGACCTGTGAATAATTTTACATAATTTATATATATACCTATCGAGTTTGTTATTCTTGCATTTGGAAAAACATATATGGTCCAATCTCGAAGAAGCAAAAGGACATGCAACGCCTAATGCCACGTTAATTACCACATGTTATGTTTTAGTGTGCAAATTATTAAATATAAATACGTTATTCCTTATTCACATGCAATTGCCTCATTCCAACGTCACAGTTTTCACAGTGTTTTATGACTATGTTCCTTACTTACAACCCTATCCTTATTGCAAAGCCACAGGTCATAGAGGTTTTATTTACTTTGTCACTCCAATCCATAAATATATTTATAATCATTTTTCTTTAAATTAATTTATCTAACTTATAAACTGATATATAACCTAATGATACACATAAATATCTTATAATATATGTTATAATCAATTAATTTAGTTAGCTTTCTTATGTCGTGTGTAAATATAATATCTAATATTTTTTTTGGTATAATAAATTTTATATATGAGTTGAGTCCAAGAGGCTCACCAGGATTAGAGTGTGTCTTCGACTCAAAGAGTATCTCATTTTGGCAAATATATCAGTTTTTATCTCGTTTTGTGTAAAAACACTGTTGAACGAACTTTTAGGTTTTTCAAACGGAATACCAAACAAGCACAATGAAAGTTAAGATAAAGGGTTGCTTTTTTTTTACTATTGAAACGTGAACATACCCGCTTCTCTTATTAAAGCGACCAACCTGTTGTATAAGGCATTTTTTAAATACCGTCATTAGGATGGTTAGGCACCGAATATACGGCGATGCTTTTATAATTAACGTGTGTGTGTGTGTTATAGACCTTCTAAAGTCTGTTGGTTTTATTTCCACCATTATCACTTTTCACAGTCTGAAAAACAGTGTGTGTGTGTGTTATAGACCTCGAAATGTATATTTTATGCCTAATGTGAGGTTTCTGCATCACTGGGAACTTATGCCATGTTTGGTATGATGGAATTGGGAGGTGGAATTGAAAATAGAATTCAAAATGGGTAGAAATGTATATTTTTTTTCTATATTTATATTCATTTCCATTTCCCTTTCCATCCTCATTTCCATCTTCATCTCCATTTCCATCTCCATTTCCACCAAAATCAATTCCACGTACCAAACGAGCCATTATAGTTTTGTTGAATGAATTAACAGACCACAACTAATACGGGTTATAGGATTCTTCTTCTAATTCTCATTGTAATGTCTTGTTAACCTTCATCAGCAGAAATATTAGATTCTTTAGGGATAAAAAAATATGAATAATATATACAGTTAGATATATTTTTCTCAACTTGGGGTTGAAAAACGAGTTCGCATAATGAGATATGAATATCACTGATATAATGGTTGGCATAAGTGGTGTTGCTTTAAATACACCAAAATAAATTATAAATAATGCATGTAAAGTTGATCTTCAAGCCGCACAACACAAGAAATGCAGTCCAGATATGGGGTCAAATTCAATAACTACGTCCCATTCCTAAAGTGACTATCATTTCGGAGTTGTGTATACGGGTTAAGGGGGAAAAACTAATAAATAGCTTAAATTTTATCAACCAGCATTGGTTTTAATGGAATGAATGAACCATGGTGATTTAATTTGAGCATGATGTCGCAATTAAATCGATGTAAATACGAAAAACACGTTTGAAAAGTTACTCTATATGTCTAGCATGACAATGTTTAAATGTATAAAATAAATAAATAAATAGCCTAAATTTTTTTTTAAAAAAATGCAATCATGTTTTTTTCCTCTCAAAAGAAACACCATGGAATTGTTAAGAAATTATAATGGAGATAGATGAGGATGAGCTACCATGTAGGCGTTTGCAATAGTATGGAGATGAGGATGATGAACTACCATGTCGGCGTCATTAATGGTTGACTCCTTTACGGTTACCGGCCATTGTGTTTGTCCCAAAACACACACAGCCACATACAGATCCGCAACTGGATTGATGAATCATGCCTTTGAATCGCAACCACGGAAATGATCAGATTCCCATTCTCTGTTCTTGGATCGAAAATACGTCTCTTTCAAAGCGCCTCCCATTCTCAACTGCTTATTCACTCCTTTCATTAATTGCACTCTCTCTTATCATGCACACACACAACACAATATCAACTTCCTCACAAGCATCATGCACTTCATTACACGACTTCCAAAGAAAATCGTGTTCTCTTGCTGGTATTCGATCATCTATGCACTCTCCCCTGTAAAACCCTTTCGTAGCACAAAGGGTCTTACATTAAAGAGTATTATTTAAGATTCCTTCCACTTTTCTTTATTTAAAAAACATTTAAGAATTTTAGCAGCTCAGATGGAACTAAGGCATTAGCCAATACATTCAGATTTTTTTTTACCTGAAATACGCTCAGAGTCAGGGCAGCTATTTTTATGTGCACCTTGACTGCTTTGAAGGAGCCCGATTAAACCAAGGATAAAATTCTGAATATAAGAATCTAATGTTTAAGGAACACGCCGAATTTATTTAGTTACAAACAAGACCTGCGTGTATCATTTTCAACTCGGTATGATGAAAAAATTATCATGTGTTGATACAAAAGCAAGTATAACTACAGACTACAGCTATGATGAAAAAATTATCATTTGTTGATACAAAAGCAAGTATAACTACAGACTACAGCAGAATGCATGAAATCACCTCACTACTTCGCAGCACATTGGCAAAATACACCACTCAATTTACAAGGGGAGAAAAAAGAGGAGGCGCCTTGTGGGAGTGGGGTCGAAAAATCCCTCTCTTTACACAAACGAATAATTTGCTCTAAAGAAAATTGCAAATGCATCCCGGCTGTCATCCGAGGTGCACAGAGACAGGATAAATATACAACGTACTATACAGCCCACCGGTCCAGGTGCAAGCTCGAATACATGCAGCTAAAACAACATAGTTTTCTGTACTACGAAAGCCGCTCCTGCTTACCATTCAAGTTTGATGCAGAGGATGGAGGAAGCCTAGAGGAAGCAGGTGGCGACGGTGGTGGAGGAGCTGTAAGCGCATAAAGTCTTGATGATGATGAACTCTCAATCAGACCAGCAATGCCAGCTGCTGCGGATTGAGCATTTGAAGGAAGGAACAGGTCATGCTTCTGGTCTTTGTATGCACTCCAAACCTTCATAGCGGGAGAAATATTGTTTAGTGGGTTAAAATAAAACACTTGGAAGAATGCAGCGATAAAGATCGAAGCACAAGGATCCAAGCAATTATAAACAGTAACAAGTACTGAGCCTCACATCGGAGCCATTCAATATTTCTCGCACTTTAGTACAATGTGCTCCTTCGGTGGCAAAGGCATGCAAGACCTGATCACCATACAAGTGAACTTATCAGCATGGATGAAAATATGGACATGAAGAAAAAAAGGACAGATGGTTGGATTTACCTGATAAAATATAGAAAACTACTGAGGAAGAAAGGAATCCAGGATGAGGAAGTATGAGATTCATACCTCGATCGCAAGCACCCTGCCAATAGATGCTTCAGATTCATTCCACTTCATTTGAGAGCAAAGCCCATTCCTTCCACCAGCCCTCCAATCAAGAAGACCAAGAAGTACTTCAACAAGACCAACTCTACATAGTTTGCACAAATACACAATGTTTTAGTATGCACCTAAAAAATAACCAATATAAAGAATATTATAGTATATGACCATGAGCAAATTAATCTTTTCTACAAAGCAGAGAAGCCACAAATTATAGAGGCAGCACACAGACATTTAAGGGGTTCCCCACAAACGGCCTCCTTAGTAGGTGCATTGTCTAATTTCACAGTTTCATGACGTTCTTTTATAGAGATGGACCATCCAAAGTAGTTAGGTTTCAAATAATCTAGATTGATTCTAAGCGGCAAAACAAAAAAACTACATTTGCACACTAAGTCCATATTGCAAACATCTTCTACTCTTCAACATTCATGCCATTATCAAATGCTTGTACTTGCCATTTAATTTCCACCTGCATCCAAACCATTTTCATTGCCAACATATCCATTTAAGGAATTTTGTAAAATAACCAAAACAAGACACACAGGCCATGCACGCTAGATAACACCCACTTGCATCTTTTGACAGTTGTCATAAGCAAGAGGAGCATAGTTACTATTACCAACCAGAAAAAATACATGTTTATGCTTTTAATATAAATAACTCACTTGAGCCCTTGTGCAACAAGAGCATCCCTGGCTCGGTTTCCGGCAACCACAACACGTTTTAGGGTCTCAAGAGCTAAAATGCTTCCACCTTGCCATCCTATAGCTTTCATTAGCAGAGGAACTACCTGGAAAATGAAAATTAAATTTAATATATGTTGGATGGCATACAACCAGGATCTACTCAAACTAATAATTATTAGTTAGGATCTGGTTGTATTTGGATTTTATTATTATTATTATCTTATGTAATCTGTTTCCTTAATATTAGGATATTTGAATCAGATTATATTCTTATTCAAATTAGATATTCCTAGATTCTAGGAAGTTAGGTAACTCTAATGTGCTCTATCTATGTACTCAACAATGCTCTTGAATTAATCAGATCAAAAACTGGCATTGTAGTATCTCAAAGAAAGCATGTACTTGATTTGCTGCATGAAACTAGAATGTTAGGGTGTAAACCGTGTGCTACTCCCATGGAATTGAACAGAAAATTGGGTTTGTGTGGAAAAAGTCCATGAGTCAACAAAGAGAGATATCAAAAGTTAGTTGGTAAACGAATCTATCTCTCTCATACTCGACCAGATATAGCTCATGCTGAGTGTTGTAAGTCAATTTTCTAATCTATCCAATAAAGAGCGTATGACGGTAGTTTTAAGGATTCTTAGATATCTCAAATCTACTCCAGGTAAAGGATTGTATTTCAAAAGGGGAACTAACAGAGGAATTGAGATACATACAGATGCTGATTGGGCAGGTTCTGTAGTTGACCAAAGATCTACCATAGGATATTGCACTTTTGTTTGGGGGAATCTTGTAACGTGGAGAAGCAAGAAGCAACCAGTAGTTTCTCGTAGTAGTGCAGAAGCTAAACTTAGAGCCTTGGCTCTAGGACTTTGTGAAGGTCTATGGTTCGAGAGATTATTCAAAGAACTGAATATAGATTATGAAAGTCCTATAAAATTATTTTGTGACAACATGGCCACAATTAAAATTGTGAAGAACCCTATCCATCATGACAGGATGAAGCATGTGGAGATAGATCGTTATTTCATCAATGAAAAGATGGAGGGAAAGATTATAGGAGTCAGCTATGTACCCACAAAACATCAAGTAACGGACATCCTCACTAAATCTATTTCAGAACCAAAGTTTGAAGAACCATCAAGCAAGCTAGGGATGATTGACATCTACTCCCCAGCTTGAGAGGGAGTGTTGGATGACATACAACTAGGATCTACTCAAACTAATAATTATTAGTTAGGATCTGATTGTATTTAGATTTTATTATTATTATTATCTTATGTAATCTGTTTCTTTAATATTAGGATATTTGAATCAGATTATATTGTGATTCAAATTAGATTTTCCTAGATTCTAGGAAGTTAGGCAACTCTAATGTGCTCTATTTATGTACTCAGCAATGCTCTTGAATTAATCAGATCAAAAAGTGCTGAATCATTTTGATCAGCAATTCCAGATTTCAATATATATCAGTACAATATTGTTTGGAGTTACAACTTGATATGCATAAGTGACGTATAGATGAAAAAGTGAAACAGTAATAAGTAATTGTTGAATCAACGTCTTCAGAGTCTGCCCACGAAATTTACAAATTTCCAGCAGCACAACTCAATTCTCCCTCCCCTTTGCCCTCCTTAATAATCCATGAAAGCCGAAGTCATTTAAATTAAGTGGGGTACCCTCCTATCCTCAATTTAAATTCTAAAGCCTTTAATCCCCAATAAATGTGTAGTCATAATAGGAGCCTGACCATCAGTTTAACCCTTTGGGAAGACATGGTACTCATTGCATGGCCGCAGAGCCTCTGATCGGTTTAAATTGAATTTGTTAAGGTATAGTAGATCTGGGTTTAATCTAGTTGAAGCTAAAAAAGCTATGTGAAGATAGGTGCTAGTAGCAAAAATGGTATTTGACACTCCTTGCTGGCTCAGAAGTTTGAAAAATAAGATTATAAGCTAAAATACTGTTTTCAATAGGCCAAAAGTAGCAGAAAACCAGGGGCACTTAGAGTAGGGAGGTTGATCAGCAGAACCAGGGGGATATAGGGATACAAGGACATTTCAAGTGTAAATGTTCCTCTCACATTTAAATTAATCGTTATTTTCAGCAAGAACTTTAAGGGAAGAACAGAAGAATTCATACTCATAACAATTATATGGTGTGTCACCAGCAGAATATTAGGAATATTCTCTCAAAAGGATGTTACCATGGTTTGTTTGATGGAAAGAAGGAAAACCGGCATTAGAAAATGCAACTTCAACCATAAAATAAATTCTGCCAGATACCTGAGGTGTTCCTACACTTGTTGCAGCCATGGCTTCAGCACATGTGGTACTAGCTGCAA
>JANTPZ010008082.1:0-13369 GCA_025593235.1 Vachellia pachyceras | reverse complement strand
TTAATTCACACTTTATATTGTGGATTCAACAGGGTGAGCAAGTATAGATTATCAGATATTGGCAGCAAGATTTCCACCATTGACATCAAGCTCAAGGATTATCTAACCCTGATAGACTTCGAGAAAGGTATGTTTTAAATCGTAATCAGTTACAATAATTGACGTGCATATTAATTCATTTCTATTTTTGTGACATAGAAATTAGTTCAATTCAATTAATTAAGGAAAATCAGTGAGAACTTCCCCTTTGAAAATTTTAGTGATGACAAGGACTTGAATTTGATTACCCGTACTTTGTATATATAAAATCTTTTAAAATACTAATACTTTATGTGTATAAAAATATATCAAATCTTTTCTAATTAATAAAGTTTTAAATATGAACTTTCCTTTAATTTTTCTAATATTCAACATCGATATGTATATGTATATATATAACTGAATGAATATTCTATTTTTGTATTGCAGACATTGTAGAGGAGTATCGATATCGTGATAGGATAGGGTTTCAAACTCCCACAGAAATCGTACAGGTCTTGAAGTGTCTGCTTTTTCGCAGAGATTTGAAGGACCCATACGTCTATGATGGCTCCACTGGAGAAATGGTTTGTGTCTATTCAACAACAATAATTCAATTTAGCATCCTAATTTTATCAACTTAGCTTATAATTTGAGACTTGAGAGATAAAATGCAATTTAGTCTCTAAGTTCTATCACAATGCAATCCAATCTTCATAATTTTGACTCGATTAAAATGCAATCATTTAACTTTAATTAAGTATTGTAACTCATTTTTTTATAATTTCATATATTCAAAATACCGTTTCCTACATTTTAGAAAATAAAATTATAAAGACTAAAGTTACTTTTTTAAAAATTTATTGGACAAATATTTTAAATGGTTAATTGAAACAACAGGAACTGAGTTACATCTATCAAGTCAAATTTTATAAGTTTAATTGCAACTAAGTCAAAATTATTGGGGTTGTATCATACTGATTCAAAGTTCAGAGACTACAATTAAGATAAAATTATAAAGATAAATTTTCGCAAATTAAATTGCATATCAGAATTTTCTACACTATGTAGTGTTGGCTTTTATACACATATAACCACGTTCTTATCTAGATCAGTTATGTTATGCGTGTCATGTCAAAAAGTCTCAGAAATGAATTTTGATTTATAATTTCAATGGCTTTCTCACTTAACAAACTAGTCCTTTTGAGATGAATTCTCTTCAAATTTACACGTTCCTTTCCGCTCGATATAAAAAATCTCAATGTTAAAAGGGTTTTTTTCCTACCACACAGGAGAGCATTGAAGTGTTCAGGATGCAGCATGTGTTGCTCTTTATCTCTGGGCTGTACAGCATAGACGATGAGACGTACCTCCTAAGGAAAATCCATGAGGGACTAAAGTACAGCGATCCAAGAACAGCAAAAGGATTCAGAAAAGACGACTTCAAGATCCTGTGGGTCCCAATTGTGGATGATCATTACGAAGGAGACATGTCAACCATCGAATACAAGAGACAGTTCGAAGAGATGAAGAGGAAGATGAAGTGGTACGTGGTGGACTATACTGTAATCCCATCAATATGCAAGAGGCTGATCAACGACAGATTGAAGTATCAGAATAATCCAATAGTGCCTGTGTTTAATCCTCAAGGTAGACTCACGAACGACGATGCGTTGCACATGCTGTTCACTTGGGAACTCTCAGCCTTCCCATGGCGTAAAGGTGATGATTTGCCTCACATACAGAAATGGAACTGGATTTGGATTGACATGAAGAAAACTAATCCTCAAATCAATAATTGGGTATGTGCATCATCAGTCTTAATCCCTCTAACATTACTTCTCTTTAAAATGCTTTTATCTCTCTCTAGGCAGAGTTTAATTGAAATGTTAGGTAAATAAATACTCCATCCTTGTTTATATATATATATATATATATATATATATGTAGTACTCCCTTCACTTCTAGGGCATTTCTTAGGAGGTGCTATTGGTCCATTTTACAAGGTATTTGTTATTTGATAGTTTTAAGGAGTATTAAATATTTATATTTTATGTATGCTCATATTTAATTAGGATAACGATATATAAAGTATAAATTAATATGATATATGATATTGGATTTACGATTGTTAATAAAGATAATATTAAAAGTCATTTAAATTTTATGACAAATTTAGTGTTTTTAACTATTTTTATTGGTAGTAGGAGAGAAAACTCACAATAATGTTATTCTATCTAATCCATATTATAAGAAATACTTATCCAATTTAAGTAGATTAAAGACGTTATATAAATATAAATTAGTTAATTACAACAAATGTGACGTGAGCTTCCTAAAATACCCATGTGTAATATAAAAATTTGATGCATTTGAATTAATTACCATTAAGTTAGTATCACAAAAGGATGGTTTAAGAAAAAATTATAAGGATAAAAAATGTGGATTAAAGTATTATATTTAGTATCAGAACTGACCTTCCAATTAGCTACTATATTTAAGATAAGAGAAATTAAAAATTTTACTATTTATTTATGAAGTTTTCCCCTCTGAATAATCTCCAGTGAGACATAAAGTGAAAGAACTTTGTTTCTTTGTGCTTGTAAATCAGATCAACGATGACGCTTACATCATCATCTATGGACGCACTGAAACAGACTGGTACGATGATCAGTGGTTGAGGAAGATGCCAGAAGCATTGGAGAGAATAAAAGGAGATGAGATCATAAGAAGATTCGACATCCGCATAAATCATTCTCACCATGGCAAGGGTGACAAGGAACGTCGGATAGTTGCTAAGTTCTGGTCTTATGTGGAGAGCACATTCGACAGCATGAGGAGGATGAAACCGGAGGACGTCGATGACGACACATTCCGGCAGGTTAAGTCCTTCCTCGGACTCCGACAAGAACACTCCGGTTGGGTTATCCTAAGCAAAGGGCCAAACGTTAAACTCCTCGGTCGTGGTGATTGTTTCTACGAGACACTCAATGAGTTTGATTTATGGAAGCAGAACATAGAGAAAGATTCTGGATTTGACGTGTCTCTTGAGAATCATTACCAATCTTTGCTCTCCAAGTTACCTCATCATCCTGCTCATTGTCGCCAAATGGTTCTGAAGAATTATCTGAGTAATATATATGATCCTGTTTATTGCCCAGATTGTGGTCTTAAAATGAACTTACACTCTGCAGAATACACCTGTTGCCATGGACACACAGATGGAGTTATTAATAATGCTGATGCAAGTGGTGGCGATGTTGAGATCATGAGGTAATTAATAGGTTTGATGTAGAGAGAGAGAGAGATTAGTGAATCTCATTTTTAATGATTTGGTTTCAAATGTTATCAAAATGAGGTTCTAAGGGGGGGGGGTTCATTAAGTTGGTAACTACTATGTTTAATGTTTCTTTAATTGTTTTGTGTGCTAATAATGTGTGGATTATTATGTATGATTTTAACCTCTCTTTTGATGTTTTATCATTAGGGTTTAGAATGAGGGCTTCAAAAGTGTGTTTGTGTGTGCGTGCTTGGTTTTTCCTAAAAGTTTACTGGGCTTGATTCACTGATAATAAAATCCGTTCTATATTTTGTTCCCTTTTTGTTATAGTTTTCTAAGTTATTCAATAAAAATCTTCGATCCAAGAAAATGCTTGATGACTAGAGGAAAAGTATATTAGTCCTATATATAAGAATAAAGGAGATATTCAAAACTGTGTAAACTACGTGGGATTAAGTTTATAGTCATACAATGAAATTATGGGAAAATGTGATTAAACATAGATTAAAATTGGAGACCATTGTATTTCTGAGAATCAAGTTGGGTTCAACCCAGGAAGGTTGACAATAGAAGCAATCTATTTGTTAAGAGGATTAATGAAAAAGTATCGAAGCAAAGGAAGAGATTTACATATGGTTTCCATTGACCTAGAAAAAGCTTATGACCGCATGCCTATGGATATATGTTCTTTGGAAAGCTTAGGTAAAGAAATGAATGCATGAGTCTTGTATTAAAGCCATTCAAGATATGTGCGAGGAGGTAACAAACAATGTTAGAACGCCTGGGGGTAAGAAAAATGACTTTCCGATAAAGATTGACCTACATCAAGGATCATCTCTAAACCCTTATTTATTTGACCTAGTACTAGACGTTATAACTGAGCTTCTATGAGAAGAAATCCTTAAGTGCATGTTCTTTGATAATGATATAGTTCTTTTAGCCAAATCAAGAGAATAGATTAACTTTAAACTTGAGATTTGGAGAAGGGCTTTGGAGTCAAAAGTTTTTCGTTTGGGTAAAAGCAAAATAGAATACACACACACATATGCATTGAAATTTTAGCAAGAGACAAGTTGGAAGTAATTTGGAGTTATAACATTGGGGATCAAATCATTCCACAAGTGACAAAGTCATATATCTATGATCAATTATACAAAATGATGGTGAAATTGATGGTGATATTAATCATGGAATTCAAGCTGGATGGTGTAAATGGAGGCAAGCTATTGGAGTTATTTGTGATAGAAAAATGTCTAATAAAGTAAAAGGAAAGCTTTATTATATTGTTATAAAGCCAACATTGCTAAATGTTAGTGAATATTAGGCTTTAAAATGACAGCATGAGTATAAAGTGAAAGTATTTGAGATGATGATATTAAGATGGATGTGTTGCCATACAAGAAAGATATGATTCATAATGATGAAATTCGTGAACAAGTTGGTGTGGTAGAATTGAGAAAAAATGGTGAGAAATCATTTGAGGTAGTTTGAATATGCTTAGAGAAGGTTATTTGAAGTACCAGTATGAAGGGTGGACCAAGCAATGTAGAGTCTTCTTAGAAAGGGTAGATGAATACCAAAATGCACTCTCAAGAAGGCTACAGAGAAATATCTTTTAGTTAATAATCTATCCATGAATATAGTCTATGATAGAGCACAATGATGTCATGTGATCCATGTAGAGGATCTCATATATTAGGATGTTGTTGTATTAATTATGTTCTTTGTTTTTTTGGTTATTCGTCATTTGCAAATATAACTGTAGGCAAAACATCTACAATTTGCAAATATAACTGAGTATGGTCTCGGTCAACAGGTAAACAGGAAGATATTTACTTACATAGTTAAATTTTACAATGACTTATGCATAGTGAAATCCTGTATACTTATTCTAAATTTATTGGTTATTGATTAATATACTTGAAAAAATGAAATGCCTAAAAACTCCAAACTAGCTAGGGATCATAGTTTCTCAAGAGACTTTGATATGCATAACAAAAGTGAAGAATTGCCCTTAAGCAATCAGAAACTATCTTTATCACTTGCCCTAAATCTACATTCAACTCATACCCACTCCAATGCCTTGGAAGAGAGCGGACAAAAATTCCTTCCTCCGCATGCTATTGCAAGTTAGTTTTTTTATTTGGGGAAAAATCAATGGTTGTTACTATATATAAATATATGTATATCTTATTTATGGTTTTAAAAATGAGTTTATAAAATATTTGTACGCAAATCTAATACCTCTTCTTGATTTTAGTAAAGCTGGTTTGAAGACGCCTTAATAGTGAGAATGAGAGGCAATAATAACTGATCATTTCTTATGGTACACATTATAAGTCGTTTTTAGAAGGATTAGTTAATTCACAACATACGTAAGTCACTTGCATGACAATTACAGCTCGTTTGGTTCAGTGAATCCATAGGAATTGAATGGAAGGGAAGAGAATGGAATGGAATGGAATGGAAGGGAAAATATTTTGGGGTGTGTTGTTTGGTTGTCACTGGAATGAAAAATAGGTTGATGGGAAAATTTTTGTTTGGTTGGATTAAAATTGTAGGAAAGAGAGTAGAAAAATTGTATCAAATGACTATACTGCCCCTAATGACAAATGTAAAATGTTTTTTATAAATATATGTTTTTGTTAACAAAAAATCAACTTATTTATATTTATTCTTTAATATTTAATTATATAATATATAATTATATTATATTTATTAATTATGTATATTTATTATTAATTATATATATATTTAATATATATTTTATTAATTATATATATGTGAACAGTGTCAAATTCTCAACCCATTCGAATGGGGGCTGAGGATGAGGTGATATATTATCACCGATAGGCGTATCTTCCTCGTCTCTATCGTCTTCTCTGGTGACGTTTGCTTCTTCGGCGGTAGTACAATAAATGTGGTGAAGATGAAGAAGAGAAAATGCATGCAGGAGGAGGATACCGACGACGGAGAAGACAGACTAGGAGTAAGAGTGGGAGGACACCGACAATGGAGAAGATGGATTGGGGAGTGAGAGCGAGGGCGCGCAGAGGGTAACTTCATCTTTTGGCTCTTCCATCGACCGATTGAATTTGGCTTCCCACCGTTTTTTGTGGGAAGAGATTTTTACGCGTACGCTGGAAAATGACTTCCCGTGGAAAGCCATTCTCCGTCGCATTCGTTGAACCAAATAGCCGCCCCGCCGATGGAAAATCCCGATTTTCCTTTTCCATCGGTACATTTTCAGCAAACCAAACAAGCTATTAGTGCTTATTTGTCATTTTCAGCAATATAATTAATTATTAAATGTGAATTATTGCACTTTTGTCTCTAATTCAAAACCTCATTTAATATGAATAAAGATAAAAAATGTTTTAGTTTAGAACATTTAATGAGTTTATTGTTATTTCTTGACCTTAGCGGATTAATGAGAGTAGCTTATCCTGTGGACGGAAAGAATATACCAACTATAGTTTTCCCCTGACTTCCTAATAAGACGAATTAAGCGAAAATTGAAGGGAAAAAAACAGATATACAAAGAGACATTAAATCAGACATGCCAACTTTACGTTGTAACAACCGACTTCCCTTTTCTGCTTTTATTATTTTAATTGTGTTCTTTGGACAAAGAATCTCTTTCAGGGTATGCAAAATAAGCCCCAAAACAAAAAAGATTACCCTCCTAGGACAACTGCTTTAAACTGAAACTCTACGATATATTGAATAGGTGCAAATTCCAATGTTGGGTTCATTAGCTTAATTGTAACCAAACTGGAGTTGAAATAATTATGTATAATTAAAGTATTACTTATAATAAACAACTATCCAAATCACATGAGTTAATGGTTATAATTGATTAAAAGTAATAAATATGTAAGGTATTTATAAAATTGATGAGTGATATAGAATAATTGGGGTACAAAAGGAAGAAGAAGATTAAATTTTTAGATAAAATAAAATTGTTGTTTATATATAGAACAATATTCATGAGAGAGAATGATACTTATAAATAAGATTAGAGAGAGTATATTTTAATTGCATAAGTTAGTTATAGTAATATTTCCAACAAATAAACTAAATAATTATTGAATTAGGAATTTCATACAATGAGAGAACAATTGATCGATATAATTTACATTTATTTTACATTAAATTTTATTAATTTGATTTTAATATAATATTTTCAAAATATTTATTTAAATACTATTATAATACTTACTTATTTAAAATTTTTATATGTGAGGAAGAGATTGGACAATAAGATTATGCAGGAAAATCAACAATTTTACATTTTTTTTAATTTTAATTAATAAAATTGAGTATTTTAGAGTCT
Organism: Vachellia pachyceras; assembly: GCA_025593235.1. Taxonomy (NCBI): domain Eukaryota; kingdom Viridiplantae; phylum Streptophyta; class Magnoliopsida; order Fabales; family Fabaceae; genus Vachellia; species Vachellia pachyceras. The sequence continues at coordinate 5,735 of JANTPZ010008082.1, read as the reverse complement.
TCGACGGCATAGAATTTTGTTAAAAATTATATAAAATGTAGGTTTTAAAAATATGATAAAAGAGCTCTCTATAATTTTAGTAAAATTGAATTGGGGGATTAATGTATTTTATTCTAAATTTTGTAGGTATCCGAAAGAAGTCAAAAAGAAAAGTACATAACCTAAAATATATAACCTATTGTTATGGTGATATCTCATGCTTATTTTTTAATCTTTCTGATCAATTAACTTGTTATCTTTTTCTTTGGAAATACAAGAAATATGCTCCGTGGATCGATGCAAAGGTTAATCTCTCATAGAGTAGTGTTAAGAACAAAATGTATACTCCTTCCAATTAGATTATTAAATCAGTTACTTGAGTGACAAATTAAAAGTCTTTATACCCACGTCAAACTAAGTTGGTTTAATTTGTTAAGTCGATGTTGATTTCTTTATAATCCCCTTTTTAATTATGTGAATTAGAATTATCCCTCAATAAAAATATCCTTAAAATATGTATTGAAAATTAGAATTATCCCTTAATTATGTGAATTAGAATTATCAGTGGGGACAAGATGAGATATGAAATAATAACTAATTCGAGATTTCAAATATTTAGGATATTTATTAATATTAGGAAATATTTAGGTTTTAATATTGAGTGATTATACTCTTTTATCATTAGTTTTGATTTTGTATTTAATTCTAGGTTTTTAAGATATTGTGTTATTAATTTCTAGGGTTAAATTGAGGTCGACAAATAGCACCTCAACTCATTTGTTTTATACATTTGATAATTTGAATAATATAGATCTTCTTCCTTCTCCAAGTTCTCCTCTTCCTTTCTTCATCTGGTTTCTCCCTTCTTTATTGCCATTCTCCTTCTTCTATTTTCTCTCTTTCTATCATTTCTCCCTTTCCCCTTCCCATCCTGCAACAAGATACTTTAGGGCAAAAATTATAAATTTATGAGAAAATTAGATTGATATATATTAAAAATCAAAATAAACGTCTTATACAGTTACTATATTCTAGATCAAAAGTAGTATCTTTTTATTTGTGGCTTCTTTCAAACCATTTCAAATTATTAGTTTATCTTAAAATCCCTCAATTGTATATCTACTGATCTAATAATATGTTCAAAATGCAAGTATGTGTTGATGATGAAAAACATAAGAATCTATCTAATTTCTTTGCACCAAATTTTCAAAATATTTTTAAAATTTCAACATTTGCTGTAAAAATAAAAATTTATTTTATTTCTGAATTTTTTTAGTGATGCCATGTGGAAATTATTATAAGTTACATAGCACTTATTAAAAGAAAAATCGTTCTATACCTTGGACAAAATTTTCAATTTTTTGAACTGAAACAAAAATATTTATGATTTTTTATTAGTGTTACTCAAGAATATTTTCCTTCCTATTGTTTTTTATGTTTACTAATTTTTTTTTTTTGCTTTTTTACTGGCATATATTCTGCGTATCAAACAATCTAAGAAATCTTTTTTTTCTAAATTATCATTATGTTCTCCAAAAACCAACATCTTCACGTTAATCATGCCTCCTCTGTCTTTCATTCACTTTAATTTAACGTAGACAAGATATTACTTTTAGAGTCAGCCAAAACTAATCTAAATAAGGGGAAATGCCATTTAAATCTAAAGAATAACAAATAGTTCTCCCAAAAATATGAAAAAAAAAAAGTGATAACATATACTGATTGAAATAGTTACAAACATGGGTCTCAGTTGCAAATTGAGAGTTGCTTCTGAAATAAATTTCTTCATCTACAATAGATATTCTTGAATTACCCCATCTCTTATGAACTTTATATAAGAGCAAGTTGATAATTGGATTTGGTCATAAATATAATATATCTCAATCCATTTTATCTCCTAATTAAATTTATAATGTTTTCCCCATAATATCCATTTGATTCACACAAGGGGTTTCCATTCAAGTGTGGTCATTATCAAATAGAGAGTTTTTGAAAAACCAAATGATATTTATTATGAATAATTAACTTGACTAACTTTCTTTATCTACCCAGATTAGGTCTCACCCTGTTCCTATTTACAATTTTCAGGTGATAGTTGCCGTGCGAAGACTCCAGAGGCTTAAGTTGTGCTATAATTATATTGTTGTATAGCCTTCTCTTTTGTAGTATGTGATGCCTTGATGTATATTGACATCATTATAGGGCTCATTTTTTTTATACTCTTAATTGAGATACTTGGACTCATATTTTTAAAAAAATTATATTTATAGGGTGAGAGGACTATCATTGATTCTATTATAATATTTTGGTGGATCCACTATGATGATTTGTGATTAATTGTTTGAAAGAATAAGTTTCATGTTGGACAAGTTGGTATTAGGCCACCGATTTGATATTGGCATGGGATTTGAGAGGTTTGGTCCAATTGATTTGATATTAATAGTTGTTTTGCCTAATATTAAATGTTATATCTTGCTAGTTAACCTATTTTCATAAATTAAGAACTTTTAATAGTCATATTTAATTGTTAAATTGTTGTTTATTGAGTTGAGTAATATGTTAAGAAAGGTCATTGTTACACCCCCTGTTGGATCTATGCATTTTATTCCATCATTAATATTCAAAATAACCCTAGATGTCAACGTCAAAATAACCCCCTGTTGGATCTACGCAAGTAGGCCGGCTAGCAGAAGGGCGTGAGAATCCCTGCTCCCCAGCGACATCCTCATCCTCAAAGTTCTCAGCCTCCTTGATTGAGATGTTTATCCACCAACCTTGAAAGCGCACTGATGTTAATAATTAAGGATCATAGGATCTTGTCAATATATATCAGGGATCTTGTCATTAAGGATCATAGGAGCCTTTCAAATCCTACGACCAGGATCAAGACTAGACATTTGCATATGAAATAAAAATTTTAATAATTACAAAAATTATATTATAATTAAAAAATAAATTAAATAACAAAATAAAATTATAACAAAAAACCAAATAAAAGTAAAAAAACTAAATTAAAATAAATTATAGCTAAAAATAATGAAGTAAAACTATATTAAAAATTATAACAAAAAATACAAAGAAATAAAAATAAAAGAAATTTTTTAAAATAAATAAATTTAATTATTACTAAAAAATAAATTAAATAAAAAATAAAAATAGAAAACTATATAACAAAACAAAAATTTAAATTAAAAACTGTAACATACTAACCTTTACAATGTCGAATAAAGAAACTGAGACAATACAAGAAAAATGTTATTTAGTGACGGAAAATCCGTCGCTAAATGGCTATTTTCCGTCGCTAAAACGAGGGTCGCTAATATTTTCCGTCGCTAAATAGAAATTTTCTGAAGGAAACTAGTCATTTAGCGATGTATTTTTCTGTCGCTAAATAGCATTTTTCTGGTAGTAATAAGAAAGCAATAACCTCAACAATGCTTTTTTGATGTGAGTTTTTTAGATCTGAAAAATGAGAAATGAGGGGGACATGTTGAATAGGAGTTTAATTAGTAGCAATTCTGTCAAACCGCTACTAACTAATTGTTACTTAAAAAGCTACAATTCCTACTACTGTCTCGAAAAATGAATATTTTTATAGAGGTTTGTCTGAACCGTTACAAAATGCGTAGCATTTCATGTCCTTTTGAATTTGCAGCGGTTTGACCATCAAAACCACTGCAAATAACAGTGACACAATTGAAATTTTCTAGCGGTTATGAAATCACTACCAATTTAGAGACCCTTCATATATTGCAACGGTCTTTTATTGCATAACTACTTCAAATGGCCGTTACTATTTTGACATTTTCTTCCCGTAGAAGGGTGCCAATTTGGCTTAACATTTTAGTGGTTTATAACCGCTACTAGTATGTGTCATTCGTTAGTCTATCCTGGCCGTTGCAAGTTCGTAGCGTTTTCACTTAAAACCCTACAAATCAATATTTTAGTAGCATTTTACATAACCGCTACAAAGGTCACAATTTTTTATAGTGTACTTAGATCTTGTATTAACAATCGGAGGCAAAATTCTTTCAATAATATGAGAGGGTCACACACAAAGGAATACATAGGATTCATTGTGTGATGTGTTTCAAATTTACGATGTTATAATATTATATATGTTTCCCTTTGCCTTTAGTATAGTGTGTGTTATCGCTTTTGTGTGTGTGTGTGTGTGTGTGTGTGTTTGTGTTCTTTTCTTGAAGGGCTACGTTAGAACACAAGCAGATAAGACCCGGCATCTTTCTGAAAAGCAAAAGTTCGAAACTAATCTAACAAAGAACTCCAGATCAAGCAAAAGATCTATTGCAGCGTACTCTCCAGTTATTCGAAGCTTAACACCGTTAACTAACTTGCTCACCTTCATAGGTCCATCATTTCATTTGTTTCATACTAAGATCGGATTGAATAATTTAGAAAGATTAATAAATTTAAATAAATAACTTAAATGTAGTATATATTACATATATAATCTCTCTGTAACACTTACATGTCTTCTTAGATTATATATTAATAATTTTATAACTCAGAAAAATTAGTTTAGAGTTATAACTACGTTAAGTACCAGTGCACAGTACTAGAAGTAGGAGAGAAGTTGGGTGAGGAGCCACTAATATTCAATACGGGTATTAATTAACTCTGTCGCAAAAGTGACTTACTGTATACACTCTTTGATCTCATGAAGGCTATAAATATTGCATAGCATGGCAGGCTAATAGCCCACAAGATATCATTAATTAATTTGTTTCTTCTTCTTCCTCCTGAACTCTATTGAAACCTAATTAAGGATCATCATGTCGGATCAGTACTCGCAGAAGCCATTGGTGAGGCCATTGACCCAATTGGATAACCAGGTGTTGGATTTAGTTTATGGCTGCTATGTCGTCAACAAGCCTGGTGAAACCTTCAATGTCGAAGCCCTTTTCAGTGTTGTTGCAGACATCATGGGACCTTCCATTGGCCTTGCCGATCCAAGCATTAAGGTACTCTTTCTCTCTCATCGTGTAGGGATTTAGAGTTATCTATCTATATATATATGATGTGTTTTTTGTTTAATTTACAGTATGATGCACGAGACACGAAGGACAAGTTTTTCCTTGCCAATTTTGAGCCACCGACACATCTTCTCAAGCATATTGCTTGTCAGGTAATTCCTCAAACAAACTTGCTTGTTGTCTTCTTCGGTTAGTGTTATTGCTCCCACGGGTCAGAAGTATAAGACCTGGTTTGTAGTGTTTGTCGTACTGTACTTTGTATATTTCTACAACATTTTCATCGAAACCCAACATAAAATATGTGTTTATGGTTTAGATAACATATCAAAGTATATAGTTATTCATTTCGTCCACTTACATTCTCCTTCTCACTCTCATTCACATTTATATTCCTGCAAAAAAATTCTTACGTAACCGCTCTTTACTTCCTATCATATAACTCATTCTCTAGCATAACATGATGCAGATGATAGAAACACGACATGATGAGCACCATGCATACGCACATGAAACAACAATGGCGATTTTGAAAGGCTTAGACGCATATTCATGGTGTGCAAAAGCAGTGACAGCTTTAGCAGCATTTTCTTTAGAATATGGCAATTTCTGGCATCTTTGCCAGGTCCCAAAGGAAGACAACCTAGGAAAATCATTGGCTGTGTTGAACCATGTTCAAGCATTTGAGAGAAACCGAAGGGACATCTTCGATTACAACCTCGTGGTTAAGACTGTGTTCCTCTCTGTGGAGTGTCTGGTTAGGTT
>JANTPZ010008081.1:0-12644 GCA_025593235.1 Vachellia pachyceras | reverse complement strand
CCCTAGGAAATCTAGAATGTCAAGTGCTCATTTGTTAGCAGAGAATAGGTATGAGCGAGTAGTAGGCATATATATTGTGAGGAGGGTAGCATCAACCAGTGCCTTCATAAGCAATTTCTGGTTTGCCATTTTCAAACATGTAATCAGCTTACCCGTAAGATGAGATGATTAGCACATGATGGAGCCCTCTAGGGCATATGCGTGTGTATTTATTTGTGTCTTGACCTCTAGTTTTTTTTCTTTGGGTACATAAAGATCTCTCATTTCATCCTTATGGAAGAACATTGTATTGAAAAAACGCTTTATTTGGCAGCACCTTAGCGTGGAGTTTCCGTTTTTAGATTATGTTCTAAAAGTTCGATGCAGCTTAACGTGTTAAATTTTCACAGGGTGACCACTTAGCTCCCAGCCAGAAATTGTTGGCATCCAACTCCTTTGTTAGAAGCCGTGGAAAAAATCAGTGAGCAGTTTGTCCGTTGTCGGAGAACGAGTTTTATATCTTAAACCATTGCATGGTCATCTTTGTAATTTGATCCACCAATTGTCATCCTTTTCTTCCAATGCGGGTGGTAGTTTCTTTAGCCATTAATGCTCTATTGGATATTTGGATTGGTTTATACTGGTTTAATAAAATCATTACTGTATAAATTGCCTTGTATATCGGGGGATAGTGGATTATGCCATAGGTTCTTAGTGAGAGAGAGGATTAGTTAACATCAAACTGATCAGGTGGCTAAGGTCCTGTTTGGTGCGTCATAATAGTTTGATATTCAAAATTTTTGTATTACTATATTCAATAAGCTATTAGTCGGATTCCTCTTGTACATATAACATACGATCACTAAAATTAGCTTAATTGCAGTGCTTGCAACTGCGATTTATAATTATGTACTAAAGGATATCAGGTCCCAAGTGCAAGAATAAAGAGATCCAATGCTATTTTATAAATTGGGTTATATATTCCCTTTTTCTTGGAAATACCTAAATGGCACAACTTTTCATATATTAGATACGTTTGGATAGCCCGTTAGGAAAACGGATACAGATTCCAAGGTAGTTTATGTGAGAGGAATTTTATCTCGATAAACCCACCCGTTGGCAAAACGGGTAAACCAAACGCACCTATTGTAAAAATGTGTATGAAGTGACCAATATATCCATAATCACAAAAAAAATAAAAAAGAATACAGTATTCATTATCAACCAAAAAGTAAGAAAGTGTTCGCCCAATGATGGAACACAATGCATCTGACATGAAAATCCAAACAGACACAAGATGCAACATACGTACTAGGCATCGTATAATGCTTATACATGCAATGAACAAATATATATATAGGGTTAATGCAATCTTAATCCCTGAAACTTATTTTTATTTTGGTTTTGATCCTTTAAAGGGCAAAATAATCCATATTTTTATTAAATTCAAGGTATGTAAAATCGGACCAGTAGTTAAGGTCAAAAAAAAAAAAAAGGAACCAATCATGCGTCCTCTCTAGTTTAGGTCCCTGAATCAATGATCAGTCAAATAGGTATGAACTGCGATAAGTTGATGTAAACCATTGGTTGAGGCAATATTCAGAGTCAAGAGTCTAAGACCAACCTGGCAACGCACGGATGAGGTAAGAGCTGATGAAAAACAACTTTTAGATTCATCGATCCCTCAAATTCTGCCTTATTATCGACAGGAACGGCAATCTCCTTGAAGGCTACCAATGTTCGATCGTCATCACGTCGACAGCAACGGTAAATATTGTTGTTAAACGCAGAATCTCTAAGCTGACCAATAATCCTGTAGTTCCCTGATATTAATTGCAGCGTTTCATCCCCACACGGATACCAAATTTGGCTTCTGATCAAACCGTATGTGGTGTGTGCATAAATTAAAACTAACATCAATCAGCAAATTCAAATTACATTAAAAGAGTTAAAAAGATATCCTATCGACAATCTCTAAGATTGAAAGTGTTGTTTATAAAACCATTTTGAACATTTAAATTCCAACTGAGCGGAATGGAAACAGTTTCTTCATCAAGATTGACCGGAATCTAAACATTTTCAATTTTACACGGAACAGAGAACAACACATAATTCTAGAATAATGATTGACCGGAACGACAGAATCTAGACATTTTCTTGAGCAAGATTTATCAGAAATTCTTACCCTATACATCGATCTAAATCACAATATCGAAATAGTCAATCACTTCGGGATTAAAGAATAAGTTACTTACAGTACAATATCGCATAAATGTTTGAGAAATTGAAGGCATTGACACACTGTGAAAAGAGAGGTGGGGGTGTGTGTGTGTGTGTGTGAGAGAGAGAGAGAGAGAGAGAGAGAGAGAGAGAGAGCGGCAGTATTGCAAGAAGATACTCAGAAGATTCAACTAAGCTTGGAAGAAGTCGGAAGTCGGTCATAGATATCGTAAGACGAGAGGGGGTGGGGGAGCAATATTCAGAAAGAACGCTTGAGAGACGATAGAACGTTGTTTCCCGCCAAACAGAACTACTTCTGATACGCTTACATGCACGCTTCTAAAAGAAAAATCAATCAATTAATTGTAATAAATTTGAAGGGTCAAATGAATTATGCGCATTCATCGAATTGAAGGTATTATCTGTCAAGTAGACGACATCATTCATTATTTCATAGAATTTTCTTATACACTAATGGAGCATAACAAGAAAATAAAGGAGTTATATACGCATACATACATATATATATTATCGTCATACATGATAAGTTGTCCAAGGATCTTCAAATGAACCGGTGAACCGAAGTCAGCTGGTTTGATCTCCATATCGATCGTCATTTGCAGGTATTTTTGGTTTTATATCTCCGACCACAGTCTCGCAATTATGATGTAGTGTGCTACCTCGGAGAGTACTTGATGAAGCATCCACTGCTCGATCAGTACGTACGTAGAAAGAGATCTGTGTTGTAGAGAAAGAGGCAAAACAGACAGAACTTTAAAGAACAGTAATATTATTAGCTTCTTGCCCAGAAAGAACATTATTATCTCAGAAAGATTAACTTTAGTCAGCTGAAGTCTATAAGGTTCTTCGGTCGCTGGATGATACAGGACAGATCCTAGGGAAATAACTCATATTATTATTTCATCAAAAACTTGTTTACCGTTAGAGCTCATACAGGTTACCAGTAATGAAGGAACCGTGAGATGATAGACTCCAATACACTACACTCAAAGGTTGATAGATTGAGATCGAAATACTCGTAAAAGAAATATTTAAGACATGAATATACTGGAATATATAAATCGCAATCCAAATTTTCCAAACTCGAAAATGACTGAAATTTTGAAAGCATTCACTCGTTGTGAAAGGAGAGGGGGAGATACATAATGTAAGAAGATACTTGAAATGTTCAATTAAACTGTGAAGAAATCACTCATATACATACATGCATGCATAACATACGTATCGTAGGAAGAGAGCGAGATGGCGCAATTCACGAGGAACGCTTCAAAGATAATGGAACAATATTTACTGCCAAACTAACTTATTCTGCATCTATAAATTATATATATGATGTTGTGATGAATCAATCTAGTATATTAAAACTCTTCCACCCATTCGATCTTCCTTAGCCAACTCCATCTTGAGTCAAGGGTTTGTTTGGAAATCCATATGAGTTTAGCTTTTACAGATTTTGAGGTAAAATTTAGGTTTCGAAGAATAGATTTTGGAGAATAACTTTTACAGATTCCGAAACAAAACCTAGGTTTCAAAAGATTGTATTTGAGAAGTTATCGGCTTTTATAAAGTTCGGGGCAAAAAATATATAGGAAAGATGAAAGACAAAGAAAGAAAAAGTAGGAAAGATAAAATTTATTAGGAGAGAGTATCTGATTTGACAAGAAAATAACTTTGTCAAAACCTAAGTTTCAAACCGAGGTTTTATATCTAAAATATCTTTTTTGAAAAATGTAAATACTTTAATAAAATCTAGGTTTTGAAACCAAACCTAAGTTCTAAAAATAGAACCCAAACAAGCTCTAAGGCATGGATCACGATTCATTTATGCCTTGGTATGGTGGAAATGGGAGGGTGGAAATGGAATTGGAATTGAATTTCATGATGTTGGCATGTTTGGTATGATGGAATTATAATTCCATGTGGAATTCAATTCCACCTAAATACACAATTTCAATTCCATACCCAAACCTATGGAATTCATTTGGGTTCCATGGAGTCCAATTTTTTTGGACTAAAATATCCTCCCTTATGCAAAATAATCTTTTTTGTTACATTTTTAAAAAAAAATCAACATTCATACAAGAAAGATATGGATTCCATCTTCATTTCCATGACATACCAAACATACTTTTAAACCTCGTTTCCATTTCCATTTCAATATCCATTTCCATATCCAGCAAAATGAATTCTGCATGCCAAACGAGCCATTACAGTTTCTAAAAAATTCACAGCTTCAAGTCAGGGCCACTTTTTCATTCATGACTTCTGACAGTGTACATGTGGCTTTATGCCTTTTCCACGTAATTATGGAACAGCAATATCTAACTACACCTATCCTATATATTTTATTTGCTTTCATATGTCAAAAAAGACCTAATTATTATTTATAGTTGATTATTATTTTTCACCCTCATTATAGCAGGTGAAATAATTTCTATGCGAAGCCAATGATATAACTCAAAAGAAACGTAACATTCACTTTATTTAAAATAACAGTACTTGGAATGCACGTACACACAATAAAAAAGGAAATCTCCGATAACGCTCACTCAAAAGAAATTATTATTCCATGATACTGTCCTCCAAAATCAATCATTAGTACGAGTATCTTCGTTCTGGGGGGCTAACACTCGTCATCTCTTCTGCTATTTCCATCATCTTTCTACGTGCCGTGATCCTTTCAAAAGCATGTCCTCTGCACTCCAAAATCATAATATGAATAATTAGCTGATAGAGATTGATCCAAGCTTAATTTAAACTTTTATTATGTGAATTAATTATGATTTAATTAACATGTATATATACATACCTCATTGGAGTCTGCCTGAAAGCGAAGTATTCATGCGCAAGAGCATCTTCAGCTGAAATTCTCGCGTTCGGATCCAGGCAAAGCAGTTTCTGTCACTCAAAATAAAATTAGCCGTCAAGTCATGACAAGAACAGAACAATTATATGATGTTTTCTGGTGTACTTTCCCGTCCTCACTATGCATTCATATATTCTTGTTCGTTCTCATAAAATGAGATTACACGCACATACGGTATATATGAATGAATGGATTAAATGAACTTACGGAAAGAAGATCAATGCCTTCTGCCTCCAGACCAGGGAAGTTTTCTGCCAGGTCCTACGTACATACACAACGCGATGAAAGATTAACTTAAAACCGTACGTACGAGAAGCTCTCTCGAGGAATATCGTAGTGAAGAAATAAACCATACCTTTGGGTCATATTTGGGAAAGCATGAAAATGTTCTACACATCTTAGACACTCCTGGCCATGATTCCTCAGTCGGGGTTCCTAACAACCTTCATATTGAAAAATTCCGTTGTTATTATTCAAGATCATATTTGGCACATACACAGTGTGTGTGTGTGTGTGTGTGTGTTTTTTTTTTAAGGTACAGGCTAAGTTACCTAAATATTGAAATCAGTCGTTCCCTTGGAATTTTACCAGGGAATACAGGTTTTCCAGTTACCAGCTCTCCAAATATGCAACCAACAGACCATAAATCAGCTGCCTTAGAATATTGACGAGTTTTAAACAGGAGTTCAGGAGCACTGTACTGGGAGGTTTTTATCTGTCAAGAGGACACATTGATTAGATAGATAAAGTAATAACTGTAATATGTGTAAGGAGTTATTATACTATCAGAATCGTACGTACAGGATAAGATGCCCAAGGATCTCCAAATGCACCGGCGAAACCAAAGTCTGCTAGCCTGACTGAACGTTCAGCTACCTTCAATTGTAGGTACTCTGGTTTTATATCTCCCAAGATTATCTCATCAGAATGATAATGGTGAACGGCAGACAGTATCTGTTGAAGAATCAACTGCTTGCACAAGGAAAACAAAGTGATCAACCACTTCATACAAGCACATCACAGTTGTCATAAAACAAAAACAAAAAAAAAAGTGAGAGGCCAAATGACTTCATATAGGTACCAGTTTCGATGTTCTTCGTTGAGATCGATGACATGTGCACCGTTTAAGTACAGATTTAAGGACTAAAAATGATTTAAATTTTCAACTAATCATTTTTAAATAAAATGTTATTTTTTAAAAATATTTACTGTCAAAAGATTATTTTTATTTTAAATTCTGTACACATTAAAATAATTTTTTGGTACTCAAACTCGTTCTTCCTAAATACAATGCATGCATTAGATTTCTAACAACAAAGAAAAAATTGATAACAAAGAACGAAAGAAAGAACAGCAGAAGATTAGTGCTTGTTTGGGAACTTCGTTCCCCCAACGATGTACACAAGACAAGACAAAACTATCTCAAAATTCGTAAAAATCATCTTAAAATTAATAAAAACCATCTTGAAATCTGTAAACCCCTTTCTCCCAATAGAGTTCCCAAACATACACATATTATTATGCCTTTTTTTGGGGCAAAAAAAAGAATATCTCCAGATAATTATTTCACCCATAACATCTCAGAAGAGACTTACTATTTTTTTGGGTGATGGAAAAGACTTACTTTTATCTGTGGATCTCTCAGCACCTTCGGCATCGAATTGATCATATAGTTCAGATCAATGGAAAAATAGTCATAAACAATATACAAGTACTTCCCCTTTCTGAATACATCCTGCATGCTGATATACATAAAAAACAACAGTACATTATTTCATCAAATATATCTTTTATTTATTATTGAATATTTAACACAATGTTTCAAACGTTTCATCCAATTATAACCCCAAAATACTGAGTATTTAGTCTAACCTTAGAACGTTTCCTTGATTGAAGGATCGAAGAAAATTAAATTTAGCAGCTAAAGATCTCCGAAGTTCTGTATCGTATTCATCAGGGATGAAAATCTCCTTGATGAATACCATTTGGTCTTCATCAGAATTATGGCAACGATAAACCTTGTGGAACGCACAGTTTCGAACCGCGCCAATAACATCGTAATTGAATTGCTCCAAGTTGGGTGCCGACATAATCCAGATCCAAGCTCCCAATTCCGAACAGATCATTTTCCTTTGTTTTGTGTACAAGAACAAACATCAGAAAATTCAAATTACACATACAAAGATAATTCAAAGAGTTCAAAATCTTGACTACTATTTAACATTTTTATTCAGCAAGACTGATCGGAATCGAAATATTTCCAGTTTTGCAAGGTTCGTTGATCAACGCCATAAACAGAATAACTGGGCAATTCTGAACTTTTACTTAGGCAATTTTTATCAGACAATACGTACAAACCCTAGGAAAAGATCTAAAATTCCAAATTCATGACCCGAAATACCCATCAATCACTCCAAGATTTAAGATGAAGATATATACTCACGCATATTCGAAGAAACTGATGACATTGTGAACGAATTCACACATCGTGAGAAGGGAGATAATTCAGAGAGAGATTCAAGATTGTGAGGATACTTAGACAGATTTGACTGATGAGAGTGGAAAGAAGTCACTCTCACACACACACGCACACATATATGTATATATGTATATATAGCGTGAGAAGAGAATGAGCGAGGAGGCGCGATTCAGAGAGAACGTGTTGAAGGATAATAGAACAGTACTTCCCGCCAAAACAATTAACTAATTTTGCCTCATAATACATTAAATTCAACTACCTAATTAAAATACGCGTGTTAAGACAAAAATTAACATATTGCAATGTAAGATTTTAGGGGTTAACTTACCGAAATTAAATTTCGATAACCAAATTAATGTCATTAAAATCTTGTTATGCTAATACGTAGAGGAGGAATGCATGCATGTTACCGTTAGGAATGGAAATTCGACGAATTCAATTAACCATAATTAATGAAAGATTTCTAAATACTCTAATTAATTAAAATTAGATTCTGGGTATTTATAAAATAGCCTTCACTAATCTTCTGTCTATATCGCATGCGTGAGGTTTGAGTCATCTCAATACTTATTGTTATGAGATTTTTTTTGTGCAATTAAATTGAATTTCACCATGATCCGTACGATCATTCACATACGTGTCACTTATTATTTTATTTAGAATAATAAATAAACATGCCATTTTAGTAATGAAATTTTCCATGAGTAACATATATAATTAAGTTTTGAAGGTGGAAAGTAAAAATGATTAATTAAAAATGGTGAAATTTTAAAAACCACTTTAAATTTCTCTTTTTTTAGACTCATTTGTTCCCCCTCCATGTAATTTTATAATGAAAGTTTAAGCCATTTTGATGGATTTGTTAAAATTACACTATTATTAAAAGATTGTATTTAGCTTTGTAGCTTTCAAAATTTAATCATGTCAAACTTTTTTTATGAGAAAACTTTGTTGCTAAATTTCAATTACAATAATAAATTTAAAAGTGAAGAAAATAAATCTCCTTTTTCATTTTTATAACTCTCCAAGGAGATAAGGGAAAAAAAGAATTGCCTACTTTTTCTTTAGGGATGGCAGCTAAAATTGTTTTCCGTCTTCGTAGTTAATTAATATCATTTTAACTCACGTGAAAAATTCCACAAATAAAATTTTGAATTTAATTAATTTCATTAATAATAAATTTTACATGTAAAAAAGAAAAGGAAAATGTAAGTGCAAAAGAATAAAAAGTCTTATTTCTCATGTAATTATCTCTTCCACTTAAGAAATCTGAGACCTTTAATTTGAAGGGCAATGTTTAGCTAGAAAATCCCAACTTTCAAGCTTTACATGGCTTCAAAATCAACATGTAAGCCACAAAACCACATTTTTTTCTATTCATATTATAAATTCGTTTGGATAACTTTTCAAAACAAGAAGCTGCCCCATATTACATTTCACAAAGTTACATGGATCGAGACATATATATATATATATCTAACAACCAAACAAAGACATATCTAAAAACCTTGACTATTATTGGTGTAACGGGATTATCATATATAATCGGGAAAACTCATCGATCATCTTCTATAATCTTTCTTCTGCTTCATATTACTCGATCCATATATGTGATGATTAATCTTTGAAGTGCCCAGTCACTAGCTACTTGGATTATCATCATCGTCTATTAATGTTACTTTGCACCACTAGGTCCAGCAACGCCTTGAGTGACTTTCCTCTTCATCAGTGGTTTGCTGTGACAATTAGAAATGAATCAGCTCTATCTCAACAACCAACATTCATACATACATACATATATATATAGATATAAAGAATTGAGTGTGTGTGTGTGTGTGTAGATATATACCACAATTCATTATTGAAGAATGCATGGTCAAGAGCTGCTTGAGCTGAAATTCTTCTATTTGGATCCAGAATAAGCAATTTCTGCCACTCAAACCAAAATTAATTAGCACAAGACTTCATTAGCAAGAACCCATATATATATATATATATCAACATAAACAATTATTAATACCAGTCATTTAATTTACAATTTCTACGTATACCTATGAGAACATGTGTGTGTGTGTGTGTGTGTAGTGTGGCTATTTTATCGTTGAATGAAGAGGGGGAAAGATAAACTTTACGTACCGAAAGAATATCAATGGCTTCTGGTTCTAAATCAGGAAACCTTGTAGACAAATCCTGCAAAATATAACAAATTATTGAACAAACAAAATGTGTTGTGACAAATCATACCCACACAAAAACACATACCAGTGGTTCAAACTTGGGGTAGAAAGCAAGTGTAGGACATAGGTCACTAATTCCGGGCCAAGATTCCTCTGTTGGAGTGCCTAGCAAACTTCCATAAGTAATGAAATTCTCTTGTCATTTTGATTCACGTTTCTTTCTGAAGTAGTAGAGAAATAGAATGTATTTAATTACCGGAAAATGGTCTTTAGCTGATCCTGATTGCTTTTACCAGTACAAAATATAGGCTTCCCAGTTATCATCTCTCCAAATATACAACCCACGGCCCACACATCAGACGCCGGTGAGTGTTGATCTGAATCTAACAATACCTCAGGCGCAGTGTACTCTGAAACTGGTATCTGTAAATTAGTACACTATCATCAGTAAGTAGAAAAGCACATATATATATATATAAATACATAAAACCCTAAGTCGTTTTATATTACTCTACATAAAACCCTAAGGGATAGGTTAAAAATTGATCCTACATCAGAAGGCTTAGGATCTCCGAATGCACCGTACAGACCGAAATCACCTATCTTGAGGAAACCATCACGAAAATCCATTAGCAGATCTTGAGGTTTCAGATCTCGGAGGAGAAGCCCGTGAGAATGATAGTGTGCTACACCGTCGAGCATCTGATACAACAAATGCTGCCAGAGGACAAGGGTGATTAAACCGCCAACACTAACCATACACACTATATACTATGATCTTGATACAATTGAACCAGATTACTTTTTCTAAAAGATTAAACAACCTGAATTAATTAGCTACAAGTATTTATTTATACAAACCATTGCATTGTCGATCAATTTATAAACTAGAAAATTTAGTTGAAGAAAAATGATAAATATAAACACTTTATTTAAATATTTTAATCTTTCTAAAAAAGTCAAGAAGAGGCTTTTATAATAAACACCAAAGCTAGTGTGTGTGTGTGTCTATATGTGTGTGCGCGTGCGCAAGTTAATGATAATCAACAGAAAGATTATTAACTTACACTTGTTTGTTTTGGATATTTACAGTGTTCTGGGAGGTTCATGAAGTAGTACAGATCAGGGGTGATATACTCAAATACAAGATAGAGATAACATCCCCTCTCCCACGTATTCAGCAACCTGAAGAAATGCCAAAATTAAAAAAAAATTAAAACTTGATGAACCAATCTTCAAGAACACAAGAAATTAAATTAATTTAAACCTTCCCTCCATGACCGATCAAGATCAATACCTGACCACGTTTTGATGGGGTAAATCTTTAAGGAAGGCGATTCTGTCATCGATTATAACTTCTTCGACTTCGTCGCCAATGAAAACCTCCTTGCGGCCACAACTCGATTACTGTTCAGTTCATGGCAACGGTAAACCTTCTTATAGGGACCAAACCCTACTGGCTCAATAACCCTCAGGTTGAACTTATCTAAATTCAGATCCGCCTTACAACTCTTCCAACGATACCAAATTCTGCATTCTAAACAGCCCACCAACCTGCACATTTTGTGTGTGTGTGTGTGAGTGGTATCAGAAAATTTATTTCCATGGAATCTCCTGGAACTCAGAAAGAGCTATAACAATCAGTTGATCGGAATCGGAATTTCCCAGAAAGACTTACAGAGATTTGAAGAAGTTGGTCTCTTCAAGGATACCGCTCATTGTGAGAGCTGAGAAGAGATTAGAGAGAGAGAGAGAGTGATCAAGAGGGAGAGAGTGCAATGAATCCTGCAAGTGGATATATCATTGTAGATTTATATAACAGAATTTTCCGGCTGCTGGGCCAAAACGGAGTGAACAAGTAACTGCTTCACGCACACGTCGGTTCGTTCGTTCGTTCGTTCTGGTGTCTCAAGCCATGAAGCCAATCAAGGTAGAAATACATTAAATATTTGTATTTTGTATTATCCATCTCCATTTTTTTATTTTACTTTGGCTGAAAATTATCCGTTTCAATTTATTTTGCTCCATTCTTAGACATAAATCGTATCTGAAAATTATAATATTACCCTCTTATGTTGGTAGATATACCATTTCATCCTTCAATGTGTCAATATATTAACTCCATACAATGTGTATAGAAAAATTTGTCTAGATACTGTTCATTCTAATCTAATTTTTATTGATTAATTGATTTTCTTCCTAATAAATAATATGATTATTTCTCTTAAACATGACGTTGAACAATTTACTCAATGTTTATTATGGGAAGAAATTCAAAGTCACAGAACCAAAAACAAACTCAATTTGTGCAAAAATCTTGAATACATATCATACATTTAAATTTATTTTTTCCTTCATTTTAATCTAGACTAGATGATACTAATCTGCCTCAAGTTTGTTAATGTAAAGTACCCTCATTAATTATAGTTTCACGTATCACAAATATTCTAACATTTTCATTGAGCATGGTTTTAATTGTAAAGGCATAAATGATTATGGATTCCAAAATTAATTTGGAAAATATCTATAAACGCGTGACGAGGTATATAAATATATTCCCCCTGTTGATCAAGTTTGCGTATAATCATGTGGATTATATCTCCACGCACACCTCAAATCCTTTGAATTTGGTGAGATATTTTCATTTGATGCACACAGAAAATTTAATTAATAAACACATACATATAATTGGGGAATAAAGCAGTCATGAATGAAATTCAATGTACATTGGAATGCGTCTTACTAGTTCATCATTTTGTAATTCTCTCAGGCTAATTAACATCAAGATGAAATGAACCAAAATCCAATATCTTTATTTCTAAAAAAACAAGTAATAATATGATGAGAAAAGGAAAATGTTCAACAACCTAAAATATTTTTTTAGATCCATTCTGCACCCAAA
>JANTPZ010008079.1:0-12495 GCA_025593235.1 Vachellia pachyceras | reverse complement strand
AAGACTTTATCTGTAAGGTTTAAAGTAAAGCATATTGCAATTGATGGATGATTATTATCAACAGTATATTACTAATGTATGAGGATGCATTTGAAGCTTTCAGTCAACAACACAACTCTATTTTGCAGAAGAGTCTTGTTTCAAAGTATGCTACTATTATGCTTAGTGACAATTATAGCAATATGCCTCATTACAGAAAAGTGAAGCTTAAGAAGCATTAAGGGACTGTTTTGAGAATTATCTGCATAGTGTACGAAGAAGATCTTGGAGGAGGCACGAGAGGTGGGTACATAGTTATTTTGTAGGATTGTCAACTTTTGAGATGGGTCATGTAAAGTGAGAATTTTTGGTTTGTTTTCTTTCTCTTTTGAAAGACCAAAATGATTATACAAGCACCCATGGGTGGAATTAAAAGGGACAAGGTCTGCAAACGATTACTACCCTCTTATCATTGTCAAGCAAAATCATAACACTTTTCTGGGGAAAATCTCCTATGAATGAGTCTCAAGGGAAAGAATTGCAATCACAGCAGAATTTACAGTGAAGTATGCACTTTTATTTCCTTCTCAATATGTAGTTCAATTCTATTTTTCAATCCCTCCGAATATATATGTACTTTTTCTTCTTTGTGGGTGAATTTTGCTTGATACTATAACATTTAAGCTGTTTTCTTTTTTTTCTTCTTAAAAAAAATGGAGAAAGAGAAATGGGCTCAAGACAGGCATGAACTAGGAGCCTAATGGACCATCACCCTTATGCCCCACGGAAGAGTTGTTGATGGGATTGGAAGTGGAACTGAAAGTATAAATGAGTTTTGAAACATGTTTGTTAGTTGGAAGAGGTGAAACATTATTTTTAATTAAAGTATATATTTATAATATGAAAATACCAAAATATCCTTCACCACAGAAAAAAAGAACCATCTCCTTTCGTTGCATCACAACCACCACCGCCAATGGCAATAAACCACCATTGTTTCAGGCCTAAACAACTAATCCAAATCCAAACCCAATCAACAAATCAATCTAAATACACGTGGTTGATAGTCTTTGGATCAAAGAATTAGATCTTGGACAAAAAAAGAGTCAAAGAATCAGATCTAAATCGTCATCGTCACAAACCTCAAAATGAACCCAGATTGAAGGTGGTAGGTTGTTGCCCAAACCCAGATCGAAGAGGTCAGTCATCGCCATTGCAAGTGGAAGTGGGTTGATGTCGCTGTCCCAAACCCAGATCGAAGAGGTCGCTGTTGAAAACCATCCCAAACCCGTGTTGTAGGTCATCGACGTTGCCGTTGTATTCTTCTAAGAGTCAAAGTTGCTCACCATCATATGCACTAGACTCATCGCTGTATGCCATTGTGCTCACCAGAGTCACCAGCATCCTCTCTCTGCATCCTTGCTAATTGAGTTTGAAGGGGTAAAATGGTCATGCCATCAGTTCCTGAGAATTGAAACCGAGTTCCTAGAGGATCTGGTGGAACCCACTTCCATCATTTTTTATGGAAGTGGATTCCATATGGAAGTGAGTTCCATTACACCAAACAACTCAACATTGATTCCACTACCACTTCTCCAAGCTTAATTCCAATGTACCAAACAAAACATTAATGACCCATGCTTAGCATTGGTCAATGGACTCGATGCAAGATGAAGAGAGAAGAGTTATGTTCAATTTATAACATGATAAACAAATACTTAAATTTTCACTATGAGAAATGTTAATTTTTAGTGTTCAACCGTGTATTGAACATAATTATTATATTTTTCTATCTATATTTAATGTTTGGTAGTTCCTAACCATTTTAAATTGTAGTATAGTCGTGTTTAAAGGAGGTTGGGATTGAAGTGTTGAATTCATTGTTTGGTATAGTGGTGCTTCTATAGGTGATAATCAATCATTAAATTCCGGCACGATCTAGGAAAGGCACAAACACAAAGGATTCCAGTTTCTAGAAAGACAGGATTATTTAAGAGATAAGTGGTTGACTACAAATATACCATGCCTCTTCCTAACCAGCGGCAGTTAATTTAGACACATTCATATTATAAACAAACAAATATTTTACCAAGGCAGATGATTAATTTATGGCAAAAAGGTCTGGTTTGTCTTGTTTGTTGGTTTTAGAAATGAGGTTAAAAGCTCAGCAATCCGTATTAAATAGGCAAAGCACCCAAATGGCTGCTCACCCATTTCGCCCAAAACGACAATCAGAACTTCACAAAGACACAAGGACTTGATTATTAGGTCCCTAATCAACCTAAAATATTATTAGCATCCTTTTCAACATTTTTTTTAAAAACTATTTAGTGTATGTGTGTATCCCGGATTGTTGGGAGCGAGCTGGCAATGGAAGCATCACATTTCATTCTCATTGGATTGACCAATGACAAATTGGGAATGAGCCGAAGAGTATGACAACAACACTTTTTGTAACTATGAAAATAATATATACTGCTCAACCAATTTGAACTATGAAAATAATATATACTGCAGTCATAAGGCACAATGCCTCTAAAATGTCCATGAGTGGTTTTATGGTTCATGCATGGAAAATTGGGCGAAATGCCCCATGCATTCATTTGACTTTTGACATATCACTAATCATGGTATTTTCTGATTCTTAATATAATATGTTTATTTATGTGTATCAGTTCATGGTGAAACAAATTAGTTGAAAAATAACAGCGTTGAATTCTTTCAAGTAACATATTTAACATTCTTAACCTTCTAAAAAAATCAACTTATTCTTATATTAAGAATTATGATAGTGATTAAGTTTTTTATATATTGACTTATGAATATTAATATACCTAATGAACTAGACCATTGGTTGAAAAAATAAATTTGACCGAGCAAATTTGTAGTTGACTTTTTTGTTTAATAACATGGTCAAAAAGTTTTTTTTTTTTAAAAAACCGTGATGTGTGGGATAAGGAAAATCCATTTGCCTGGTGTTTACTATATATTCATGTATAGAAACCTGCATTGCACTGAGTTTTCTTCATCTAAAGCTCTGAAAATATGCGTGGTTGTTTTGGGGAGGGAGAAATTAAGAAGATCATACGCTAACAAGAGAGATTATTTTATTTATCTCACTCTACGGTTTAGACTTTGGACTCTGAAGATAGTAAACTTGTCGGATGGTGTTTGTCGGAGTTTGACCCTCATATTCCCCGACGGTTGCCTTTCAAAGTCAAACCGAATCTAAGACGGCGTCCCACTGTACCGCTATTTTAATTTAATTTACCCCCTTTCGCTGTATCCTGCTCATCCACTTCCTATTCTCGTCCCATCTTTTTTCTTCCCGTACTTGGTAAAATATTTCTCTCCCTTCTTCGCTCATTTTTATTTATTGTTAATATGGTTGCGAACTTGCAATGGTTGTTTTTGTTCATGTCAATACATTAAGAATATCGAAGTGCACTGACAGTTGACAAAAATATTAGCGATTTCATTCTTAAGGTAAACCCCCAACCATTTCGTGGCCTCTATAATTTTATAATATCACCCATCGAAATAGGTCAAGATGATTGGGAAGAGAGAGAGACAGTGTGTGTGTGTGGGTGTGTGTGAGGGGGATACGTAATATAAATTTAGTCCGTGTATGAAACGAAGGACGCAGAAGCGACCACGATACTTCTATTTCCTCCTCTGTGCTAATCGCTTCTATTTCTCAACTCTCGCTGCTGAAAATCATCGGCTATCTGCTCATTTCTGCTTTCTATGGCGGGAGAATCTTCTTCTTCTTCTTCTTCAGCTGTGCCTTCCATGGGCGGTCTTGATGACGTCGAAAACTACGTTTGGGTTAGTTCCTTTTCTCTTCAGTTGTTTGGCTGCCCTGAAAATGTAGCTCCCAGAATACATGGACGGGTATTCTTGTTTTTGGGAATTTATCTGTATTCTCTTGTAATTATATTATCTTCTATCGTCCGCAACTTTTTTTACTCTCGGGGACTTGAATTGTGATATTTAGCAGTAGCTGGAAGGAGCGAATTATGGTTAGAGGAAATAAATTTGAAAAGTTTTACTTCAACTGATCAATATCTGTTTGGGTTGCTGAATCTTTCTGATTAATGGAAAATTGACGTTACCGATTAAATACCATTTAGTGTATTATCAGTTATGATCGATGACTGTGCTCAGATGTTTTCTTTCTGTCTCTTTTAATTGCCTTCTTTTGTGTACTATGTCTGGTTGCTCTGAAGAATGTACGAAAAGACAAATTCTCTTGTTAGCTTTCTTTCCCTTTTCCCTTCAACTGCTTTCTGGCTGGTGAGAAGTCCGAGGACCCGAAAACACAATGAGAAACATGATTGTATTTATTTTCTGAGCTGTTTTTCCTACCCAGAGGCTAATAGTTCAGGCACGCTGCTTCAAAATTACACTTATCTTTCTGTTTGAAAATTGTTTATTGCTCTGTTTCTGTTGATTTTCCTTACGAAAATAGAGATTGAGAATGTTCCCTGTTCACCAGGCAAGCTAAAAAAAATTATTCTTCATTTTGCATAAGCTTTAGTACAGCTGTTCTATCAGGAAAGATGGAGTCTTATTCTTGCTAATCTTTCAAAACGCTGTACAAGCATAGCATCTGATCATCCTCTTTCCCTGAAATACTCAGAATCGAGTTTTTGAATTTATATTTTCAACAAATCTGCATTTCTATTGAGAGCTCAACATATTAATGTAATAGCTGATTTTGCTTGGGTTGCAGGCAAATGAGCAAGAAGGTTTGGCGTGGGACACATACCATCATATATTTGAACTTGTTCATAATGGCAACATCTCATTCCGGGAGAACCGGTTGGAAGAGGTGATAAAAAAAATTTAATTTCAGGTTGTCAACGTTACTTTTGTCCTATTGTGCGTGCTTGTTTCAAATGAAGTCTATAGTTGTGTGACACTTTTTTCATTTCTGGCATGCTTTCTTACCATAATGTTTCACTTATCACACTTGGAAGAGCCAGCATACTTGTGGAACATTAATCATCTGTGATCTGTTATAGCTAATATTTGAATGGACAATAGCATATCATTCCTGTTCTGACATTTGAGATTAATAATACAGGCAATCAACTTTTACTCAAGAGCAAATAGCATCAAACCCGGTGATCCTGTTATCCTCAGTAACCGATGTGCGGCTTATCTTAGGTTAAGCATGGTTCAACAATGATTGTTTGAAACCATTATTAAAACTTACTTTAAATTTGCGAACTTTGGTGATATCATGACAATCAGAATATCTTTTTAACCAGGATTAGCAAATTCTTAAAAGACAGATCTCCATCAGCTTCAGAATATAAACCATTGAGTGGGCTTGATCCTACTATACATGCTGAAGTATGTTCTTTGTATCATAATGCCACGCTTGAAACATCATTCTCTTTCTGAATTAGTTTATTTTTATTAACTTAAATTTTTATTATAATTTCAGCTTGGTTTGAAGGATGCAGAGAAGCTTGTTGACCTGCGAAGTAATTCAGTAAAATCATACCTCTTAAAGGCTAATGCACTTTTTCTGGTAAGATTTCCTGTATGATTAGTGTCAATTTTACTTCTGGGAATATGTTTTCCTTTATCTTATTTGTGGAAGTGTTCTCTATTGAGAAGTATATCCGATGTGTAAGTGATTACATGCCCTTTTCTCTCAAGGCTAATGGGATTTTGGGCTGTGTCTCTAGTTGATATAGTATTTACCCTGCTGGGGGTCTTCAGCTACTTCAGGTGCTCTTGGATGAATTGGAATACTAGAATTTGATTTTGGTGACTTTGCTCTTGCTTCTGTTTCCGATTCTTTGCCATGACTCTTAACATTGAATTTACGTGCAATGACCATGTTTTATATTGTCAGTTAGAGAAATATGAAAAAGCCCGAGATGCTATTCTTTCAGGCCTTCAAGTTGATCCTTTTAGGTACTATTTCTAGTCAGTTATCACCCTTTTGGAAATCAGTGAAGAATGAAGATACAGAATATAAGACTTTTGCAATAGTCTTTTACTGCGCACTATGTACATAATTCATCTATAAATGATTCTGCATTTCTTTTTGTACCATGCAGCGATTCCTTGCGAGCTTCGCTTAAAAGTTTGGAAGCAGCATCTGCTAGTTTGATAGAGATGAGTGGACAAGGAAAGATGGGAACGAGTACCCATGGACAACCAGAGCGCACTGATGACTTTGATTGCACTGTTTGCCTGAAGTTGTTATACGAACCTGTTACAACCCCTTGTGGACATTCCTTTTGCCATTCATGTCTATTTCAGTCAATGGATCATGGTCAGTGCATGCAATTTCCCCCCCTTAGGAACCCTCATATTCTATATTTTATTGATTCCTATTATTTGTCAGGCAACAGATGCCCATTGTGCAGGACAGTTCTTTTCATCAGCCCTAGAACCTGTTCCATTAGGTGGTGGTTACCACTCTCTGAGATCTTAAAACTCACAACTTCTGAGTTAGTTTGATGTTGTGACCAGTCAAAAGTTTTAAAGAAGTAATGCAATGTTCTTTTATTTATCTGTGGATTTCTTCTTCCAGTGTGACATTGAAGAGCATCATACAAAAGAACTTTCCAGAAGAATATGCCAAAAGGAAGCAAGAGCATGACAGTTTGACCAAATTTGGCGCAGATTTAATCCCTCTTTTTGTCATGGATGTTGTCATGCCATGTCAAAAGCTCCCACTCAATATTTTTGAACCTCGATATAGACTTATGGTAGGTTAATAGTTTCTGAAGGTTAAAAAATGTACTATTTTCAGTAGTTTCCTTTTGATTTCCAATACATGCTTAGGGAAATAGTTACTAAAAGTAATGTGCTTGAAAAGTTATCTTTATGCTGTACCATTCCAACTGGCATCATTTTTCTGATTTCAATGTATACCCTCTCTCAAAAACAGGTCAGAAGAGTAATGGAAGGGAATCATAGGATGGGAATGGTAGACTATTGATACTGTTCCTTCCCTTTCCCATTTCCTGCTTAAGATATATGTTGGACTGATCAAATCCCTTTGGTGTGCTTTGTCTACTAATCATGTAGGCTATTATTGATTCTGGAACAGGTTCCTTAGCTGAGTATGCTTGTGAAGTAGAAATCACAGAGTGAGTGTTTTTAATCTTTTTCCCCAGAAAAAGTATTCTTAATGCTGTCCCTCTTTCACAAAAATGCCTCATCATATATGTTTACATGTTTCAAATGAAGTCTCTTTTGATTTGATTGTGTAGGTGTGAGCCACTTCCAGATGGACGTTTCTATATAGAGGTAAATAGATAATTCTGATTCTCATGTATTTATGTAATCTTTTCATGAACGATGCTTCTCTGTTTTCATGTCTGACTTTACTAGTCCTAGAAAACTTCAAATGCCTCCAAGGAGTTCCCGTTGTGAAGTCTTAATAATATAATTCAACGTGCAATATAATTCCAACCATGCAGATTGAAAGTCACAGGAGATTTCGCATAATCCGATCTCGGGATCAAGATGGGTGAGTTGTCACACAGATGTCTGTTAACACATTCTCTTGTTGATCTGGCTGCTTAAATTTTCAAGGCATATGAGGCTTTATTCCTTCCAGGTATCGTGTAGCAGAGGTTGAATGGATACAGGACATCATGCCTCCAGAAGGTAGTAGAGAGAAACAGCATGTAAGTTCACTGCTTAATCATGCACCATCTTAAAATTACTGACCTGAGTTCCCAAAGCAGAAAAATTACTGAATGCTTTTTATCTAAGTGTTAAGCTTAGCCATGGCTAAGTCTGAGCACAAGAAGTTTCCATCTTTGTGATTTTTGTTTCTGTATTTCTTGTTGCAGTTGCAGGAATTGGCGTGTGATGCAGCAGAAACTGCTCGATCATGGATAAGAAGAGCTAAGGAAGCAGCAAGAGCAAAACAAGGTAACTTGTTGGAACTTTATAGTTTAGTGAACACCACAAACACACACTGTTGCAATACATATGACTTTGAGAAAATCTGAAGCAGATCAAAGAAGACTTGAGAGAATCCAATCTGTTGAATTGATGATGCCCAATCTGAGAGATCCAGAGCGCTTCAGTTTCTGGGTGTGCACTTATTCTTCTTAACTTGAGATTACATTTATACTGCTCACCATTTTTGAAAACTCCATAGTTTAATGTGCGCTCTCATTGTGCAGCTTGCTTCCCTATCAAAGCTGAGGCCTCTAGAGAGATTGGATCTTATGGGCTTAAGAAATACCAGAGAGGTAGCAACTCTTTTTTTAGATAAAAAAAATATTATCTCTAGTCCCAGATACAAGAGTTAGACCTCAATACATTTTGTTTTATAAATTTATAATTTTTTTACCAAAGTTTCTGTTTTATTATACATAATAAAGAGGGTATTTTAAGGAAATCAACAAATATTTGTCATAAATAACCAGCTTAAATTAATTTTTTAATACCCACAAATTATTTATCTAGATTTTATATTAAGGATTGGAGGGGATCATTACAAAGATGGGAAAGGATCAAAATTTCAGAATGGGGCAGGGGAATATTTGTAATCATCTCAGTCATGGGCTAAAATTGTTCTTTAGTTTCAAACTAACCTTGAGGTTATTTGATCTGTTCTTCATTGAAAATATTCTTAATCTGCTTTTTTTTTTTGGATAAATTGGGGTGTAAAATTATCTTCATGTTTGAAAACATTGCTCCTGTTTGGTTGTGGTTAGAGGATTAGAAGAGGACTGAATTATCTGCGAGCAGAGGAACAGCGCTGCAGACTTCAGTAAGAGAGCCAAGCAGTTCCAAGAAAGTGCATTAATGGTAGAAGTTATTTTTTCAACTCGATTTATGATCTACGAGATAAATATGTGAGAGAGAAGCTTTATATCGGCCTACGGAAATGTACTGTTCCAATGCGGATACAAATAGGTCTCCTATCTTCCATTGTTTTATTACAAATAATAATACATGGTCTCATGTATTATCACAAATTAGCTGCTCTGTTAATAACTCAAATAATTTGGTTTGTTAGAGTTTTTTTATTATTATAGATATACATAGAGATACATACATATATATATAGAGAGAGAGAGAGAGATTTATTTTGTATTGAGATATCAAATTCAGTTACAAGTGATTCAATATTCATTCTTTCTTTGGCCTCATAAGTGGCAGTCCTGACTCGTGAGATCATTCTTGTAAAACAAGATAGGGTTGAACCTAACTTTTTCACTCAATTGTCTATGTACATAATATATTCTCCATTACTTTTTATTCATGGTCATTCCTGTCTCTGTGTCAGAATTTTTAACGGAAGAAAGTACCAAGTACCATCTTTTTTAAAAAAATATGTAATGAAATAAATAATTCAGTACATAGAAAAACAGTTTTAGTTGGAAAAGGGCAAAATGTAAGGCGTAAAATATAAATAATAAAAAAATTATAACTTTAAAAATAAATTAAAGATGCACAATTTAAATATTACAAAATAGTACTTGTTTAGTCAAATCAAATACGTAATTCTGAGTAGCATGAATTGGTTCAGTAGAAATAGATAGCCCCTCATAATGGCTAAATTAATATCCAAATTACTGTAGAGAGATATGATTACATTTAATATTTGTCAGCATTTTGAACAAATTTATCTTTATGAGAAGAATATATGTGATTAGAAAAAAGTTATAATCTAATTGAGAAGATTGTAAGATAAAATTCTAATAAGTTGAGGAATATGTATAATTCAATTGGAGAATGATTATTAAGGTATTTGTTAGAAAATGCCAAAACGGACTAAAAGGTCAGAAAGATATATGATTAGTGGGATGAAAACAAGAGTCAATAATTTAATTCCACCAATTTCTAAAACTAACAGGAAAGGACGATAATCCCCACAAGAATTAGTTTAATTATATATAATATGCGCTCATACTCACCCAACATTAAAGAGAAAAAAACACACAGCAACGTCAGACTTGTGTTTTGTCCTATATTATGTTGATCTGCCCAATTTCTGAGAATTTTATCCCTCACCTAATATAATGATGACATGGAATTTCAACCAATCACATCCTCATACTTTTCCTTACCCTTTCCAAAGTCTTCACATGCCTTCCCTTTTTTAATTTATTTTTCAATTTGTGATCATGCAAGGTACAAAAATAATAATATTTATCACCATGTTCATTCAAGAGAAATCATGATCCGTTGAAGAATGTGATAGAGAAATATTTTTATGTAAATCGAGATAAATATATGGAGAAGATATGTCATTTTACAAAAAAAATTGTTAAACGAGATTTTAACTTTTTAAAAAAGAATGTCAAATAAGCCATATGTCTCCTTTCTGGTCAACCAAACAGGTATTAGTTGAATTGGTGGCTTATAGTCAAACTTATTTCCTGCAGCCTTGCCCACAGTATTCAACATGTATATTTTACTTCTTCAAGGAAAAAAAAACCAGCTTAATTCTTTTTAATAATAAATGCTCCACGTAGTATAATAAAAACAAGAAATATATAAGATGATTAAAAAAATGAGTTTCATTCATAATCACTCTTTCGGTTTTCAACATAAAACATACTTTATAATTCAATTTTTTTTATTAAAATAGGTTTTTTCACATTCTCTTTCAATTTACTGAAAAGAATCTCACTTCTTTTTTATCATATATTTTCTGCATAATAATTAGAGAAATTACAATCTGTACTATAAAAGTATATCCCATTCTCTTTCAATTTATTGAAAAGAATCTCACGTTCTTTTTTTATCATATATTTAGTGATAATGATTAGAGAAATTGCAATTTCTAAGCTGAATTTAGAGTCCAAAAACATTTTTGAGATATCTGATCTTAACCGAAACTTGACTTCTTTGGCAAAACTTTAAAATCACGTTTGTAAAAAAGGCTTAGTAACCAATTAAGTTACTGTCTTGTTTGGCAAAACTTCAACATCACATTTTTCAAAAGCCTAGGCAGCTAGTTAATTTATAGATGGTACATTTCTAGCCGCGTTTATTATCATTTCTTTTAATGAAGCCAAATAAAGCAACACAAAAAATATTTAAAAATAAAAAAATAAAACGTATGCCAAAATGTTACAAACATCAAAATTTTCTAAACCTAAGATGTAACGTTGACAGACATATTAAACGAAACAGTGTTTAACTCTCACTCAAAATCACATTCAACAATATTTTTTTGTAAAATAAGACAATCTCCTTCACATATTTACCTCGACTTACATAAAAGTACTTCTCTATTGATTTCACAAACGGACTCAATTTCTTGTACAATGAGGATTTCTAAATCAAAATAAAACGCACATAATGTATTTTTGCCTTTGATTGGTATAATTGGTGCATAACAGAAAAAAAAGAAATTGTGGGGTTGGATTAAAAATGGTAGAGTAATTGTAAAAATAGAAACTTTTGTTTACTATGACCTTTCTATATTTAGTATGCCCTATAATTAGGTACATGATCAATCTATAATCTATTTTGGACTAATTTAAGAGAGAAGCAAGGGTAAAAATGCTTCATAAAAATTAGGAAGTCCCAAACTTATTTTCTAAGTTGACAAAGAAACAAATCTCCAAGTCATTGCAGTGTAAGTCACCTAATCACAATTAATTTTCAGGTAGAATGTCACTAAACACATATTGACATCTTACCAAAGAAAGCAAATAGAACTAAATTATCATTACTCAATGTTATTGTTGTTTTTTTAATCAAGAAACCCAACATAAATTCCCTCTATATCATAAAACACCCAAATCTAATTAAGGACTAATCCAAATGGAGAATCTTCTTAATAGTGATACTTAAAAAAGTCAAAAAGTGGTTATGTTCACCAACTAAGTGGTGATTCACCACAAGCATTGTAGCACCAAAATCTTTGATATGAATTTACAGTTATTAGTTAATGAGCCTTTTGAGACTAATCTGATACTCTTATATTCACAGGAGATGTTTGGACTAAATAATCAAGCCTAATTAGCCTCATGAAAATGTGTACTATGTTTTTCATCAATGTTGCCTACAAATGTGCTATGGATGGAATTCTAAACTTTTTTTTTATTAGAAAAAAATGGATTGATTTGTTATGATTGGAGATGACACCGTTATCTCCACATGTTGTGGCATGGCATTATAATACGTAATTAATGGACTTATTTGGAACGTTTTTAAAAGTTAAATACACGTTCAACAATGTTTTTTCTGTAAAATGAGATAATCTCCTCTACATATTTACCTCGGCTTGCGTAAAAGCACTTCTCTACCGCGTTCATAAACGGACAACTAATAATATGTGATATGATGTTAAATTAACGTTTAGGATTTTTGATATAATCATATGATGTGTTCACTTTAATAGAATAATTGTTGATGTTATAAGAAGGCAACATTCCACTATATATACACATATGATATTTATTACTATTAAAATATATCTTGCAAGCTAAGACATATTCAGTTAGCATGTGAAAAGTTCCAAAACTAGGGTCTTGGTCCTACCTTAAAGGAAGCATGCATCAC
>JANTPZ010008077.1:0-10212 GCA_025593235.1 Vachellia pachyceras | reverse complement strand
ATTTTCTACAAACAACACTTGATCCAATCACATTGATAAACGATTTGGTTAATATCAATAACTACATAAAAGTTATAACTTTTTTTTTCTCCAAAAACATCATTATTCATAGAGAGAGAGAATGAAAGCAGGAAATCTATCTCTCGAATATGTATTAATAAATGTATTGGAATTAAAATGAGAAATTAAATAGGGGTAAAATAGGAAATTCACAAGAAAATCTTAGATAAACTCTAATAAATAGAAATAACGTAGGTATATTTGTTGTTCCGTATAAAAAGCAACGGAGGGAGTATTTATGTAGAAGAGCTACGGATTGATGTTTGTATCTAGTGATGTCTAAATCTGTTTCGACGCTACCATGAATGATGTATTTTATCAAAAGGTCAAATTTAAAAGAAAAATACTTTTTGGATATCGTTTTTTAGAAATAATTTGTTATTTTAAAAATTAACAGAAAAATTAAATTGTTGAAATTATATTTAGGTAGTCTAAATATCAGTACAATGATAATCGGGAGTTGGGTTTGATTCCAATTTCTACATATAACAGCTTGAAGCATGTTATCTCTTATACTTATCATCTTTTCCCTAACTAATTTATCAAAATTAAAAAAACTAATATATGATACAATGTTACACAACGGTTGATATTGCAGGGAGATCATGTCACATTTGTCATGGATAACTATTAATTATGTATCTTGTTTTTTAATCTACCTAAATTAATTAATTAATTAACCCCTTTTTATAAAGCGTATATATTTTCTTAGTAGATGCAATTATATTCAAAATACTGTTAGGCATTAAGTGTGTGTATATATATATCTTTTAGAGGAAATTGAAATATTGATTTATATCCGACAATGACTAAGTGCATGATTGAGAAACAATTTTTCTCAATGGTGCACGTAAATTAAGATAAAAACATATCGAAATATGTAAAAATATATTAAAATTTGTAAAATTATGTTGGTATCCGTAACTCATTTCTCTCAACCGATTTCCAAATACACATAGAGAATAATAACCACTGCCATACCACCCATATCTCATTAGTGTGACAAACACTCATGTGAAGGAGGGCCCAAGTGAATGAAAGCCCAAAGTATTTTGTGCATCAACATTTCAAAGATGGGCTTGGGTAAGTGCCCGGCGGAGGCGACTTGAGTGATTAAGTAATTGGCCCATATTAAAACAACACATCAAAGCCGTCATTCGGAGTCGCTCTGTATTTGAATTCCGGCTACCCTAGAGCTCATACTTTTAGGATTCAATTTGGTTTGTAAGTTCAAACAACGTTACACGTAAGTTTAGATAAAACCTCTCTTATATACTTACCTTAAAATCCGTAGAATGACTCTCTTAACGGATTCTCAAACATGTAATGTTAGTGTTATGATAAAGTAAAATGCTTCACCATAGAATTATAAACCAAATTCAATCCTTCAAACATCCAAATCAATGGGAACTCTGAGTTGTAACTCTTATGAGTTCAAATTTTATTGCCAATATGAGAATATTGTTGATAAGCAATGTATATATGTAAGTACTCTTTCAGCCCAATGCATATCTTGAAAATACCTAATGAGTTATCAGGATTTAAATCAACTAAACTGTTTTTTTTTGTTTTAAAAAACAAAAGGGACTCATGATCATTCCCATATAGATAGAGTTTTGTTCCACGGTAATGGGTAATAGCAGTGAAAAACTTGAAGGTAATAGAATTCTGGAATTGTAATAATTATACATTCATCATAAAAAACCATTTTTTGCCATGCATTTATTATAAAAACATTAATTACAAATTAATGTCACTAATTGAAGGATAGTAATGGCATGAGAAAATTATTATTATTTTTATTTTCATCACCCAAACGCAGCAGCGGCAGCAGCAATTCATTGCCAACAGAGGGGAAAAACTACCGCATGACTTGTTTTTCCCATGACAAGATGAAAAAAAAAAAATAGAGTATAGACAAAGAGCTTATGGATATGGAACATGGCTGAACAGAATTCAGCCAATATGCTCTCAACATGGAACCGAAAGACATTATTAGAATTTTGAAAATCAAAATTAGATGAAAACAATAACATAACCAATCCACTAATCCCTCCAGGGTCCCTAAATTTGTGCAAGTGAGGAAGCTCAGGAGTTACGTGATTATTTATTTATTCATAGCCGTTACCACATTGGCCACTAATAAATGTGTGTAAATCCATGTGGCGCCTCATCATGGGGCTTGGAATTAGCTTCCCAGTCCTCAGTATACAACCTCAGTCCTTTCTCTCCTTTTATTTGCACATGTAAATTTCGACTTCTTCCATCAACAACGTCCCATGTATCGATTGGTCCCACCTTTGACACCCATCGACAGATTCTTATGGGCCCAGAAAGTGCAGAGTCACATGGCTACTACTGAGATTGGAGGATCAAGTTTCATTGATGGGTTTGTGTTGCCAGATGAACAGGCTTTGAACTGGACAAAATCTCAAGTCCCACCACCATTGTGCTTCACAAACAGAGTTCTGGGGAAGCATCATGACGGTGACGATGATGCTGTGGGGAGGAGAAATAAGAAGAAAGGGTCTGGAGTGTCTCTGATCAAAGGACAGTGGACTGATGAAGAAGACAGGTACGTACAACTCTAAAGACATGACTTGTTTTCCAGTGGTATACACACACACACACGTGTGTGTGTGTGTGTGTTGCTTTATTGTACTTCCATTGCTGTAAACTATGATGTATATTGGTGAGAACTCAGGAAATTGGTGAGATTGGTGAATGAACATGGAGTGAAGAAATGGGCTGAAATAGCAGATAAATTGTATGGAAGAGCCGGCAAGCAGTGTCGTGAGAGATGGCATAATCATTTGCGCCCTGATATCAAGGTCCTTTCTCTTCCTCAATACTTGTCTCTGGCATCGACTCAAGTTTTCTTTTTCATCTTTGTCTCTGGCATACTCCAGTTTGTGACTTCAGAGTCGCATTGCATAGCTAATTTCATATTTTGTTGGATTTTTTACTCTTTTACATGATGAGTAATGAATTTAAGGTATTTTGACTCGTAGTGTTTACCATCTCAAATCAGACATAAAACTTCTATCCATTCATTTTATAACTCTGTTTTTTTATTATATTGAATTTTATATTAAGGGTGGAAGGGAGGATACAATCTTTTTCTCCTCTTTTTTAATACCATATACGACCTTTTCAGCCAACTTTAACCAAGAGCTTTGCAAATATTTCCATGATTACCACTTCCGTTTCATTTCCCACCAAAAGCGTCTGACCTTCCCTTAATTACAGAGCATGAGCATCTACATATAGATATGCCAAGGATTCATCTTAAATTGACATGATCAGCAAATCGTCCTCCACTTAAGAACTAACAGAATGGCGGGTTGACTTTTATATTTTCTCAATCAGTGTCATTTTATGCCATCTCTCTCTCTCTCTATATCGCTCGTTAGATCTTGCTTCCCCGAATCCTTAAATGTACAAGGCTGAACTGGTACACAGTGTCACGTGAATTTCTGAATGTTCTAAAAATCTCTTGTCATAGAGAAAATTAAAACATATACCTAAAAAATCTTGTTCATGGTTCATCTGGTTTCAGAAGGACAGCTGGAGTGAAGAAGAATAGAGGATATTGGTTGAAACACATGCCAAGGTGGGGAATCGCTGGGCAGAAATAGCAAAGAGCATTCCAGGAAGAACAGAGAATGCGATCAAGAACCACTGGAATGCCACTAAGAGAAGGCAGTATTCAAAGAGAAAGAAGAAAATCACACACATATCAACAACAAACACACACAAAAAGCCATGTTCCTCCATACTTGAAGACTACATCAGAAGCAAGACAACTATAAGTAAATCTGAGCCATCTCCTGAATCTGCTCTTGTTAATGGCAACAGCTCTGTGATAGATGAACCATACGACGAGGAATTTCTCTTCTTGCAAGGAATCTTTGCTGCCGACAATCATAATCACAAACAGTATCTTGCTGATTCTGTTGAGCTCTCTGAGAATTCTTCAACTTGCTTCTTGTTGGACTTTTGCCAAGCAGATGATGAGCATCATCTTGTCACTGACGTGACTTCTGGGCATGGATTTGTGTATTCCATTTCAAACCCAGATAACAAAACAAGCTTCTTTGAGAATTTCCTCTCCGAGGAATCCGCCACTCCCATCAAACACTCACAATCGGATCTTTATCTCTCGCACTTGCTCAATGGACAACCCTCCCCTTCATCACTTCTGTGGGGATACGGAAATCATCAGAACCTGAACATGAATTTGCTTATGGGATATCAAGACAGTTCAGAACCAAAGCCAGAGATGGATTTGATGGAATTGGTTTCTTCTAAGTTTACCACAAGCACCAATAATACTAGCATTTGAGTTCGGGCTAAGCGTTTCAGTCTGCTATTGTTTTTTAGGTTGGCATTATTACTTTTGACCACGAGTTTATGATTTTCACCTGCCTCGTAGCATTAAAGAAAAGAAAAGAAAAACAGGAATGTTAGTTTAGACTAGTTTGAATCAAACAGTGATACGCATTGAATAACTAGTGAGGGCCACATAAAGGTTTAAGCGTGGGATGGTGACTGTTATTTAATAATCCCATATCTCAATATCTGAGTTTGATATTGCAAAGGTGCAAAGTTCTAGGTGGAAAGGGAAATGGAATTTTGGGTTTGGATGTTAATGGATTAGGTGATACCAGCCACTTTAAACATGTGTTTTATAACCACAAACCAACACATAATACAGCAGCAAGAGGGAGGAACGAGTGAGAGATAGCCTCTAGCACTTGGAATTAGTGGAGGAATCTTACTTGCCAACCTCCAAATCCATCATCCCAATAAGCAGTCTTTGAACCACTCTCCGCTTCTCTGTGTCTATTCTTGTCCAGCTTGTCCCCTAAATTTGAAATTGATGTTACCTCTCTTCTGTCGTTATGTGAAACAGGGAATGTTTTTGGCCTATCCACATCAACTAAAATATAATACCAATAGAATTAAAGGTTTCATTCTTTGAAGAGTGCCATAACATGATTTTGTTTTTAAAATTCCTATCTTGACTAATGAAGACCTGAAGAGGGGAGGTGAGAGACTGGGCATCATCAAGTCTCTAGGCACATGATTGTTCGCATCAGAGAAACTACACGACGGAAGGGACTGTCCCAGATTGTGAATGCCCCTTCCAAGCATTTTTTTTTTCTTAAAAATGATGAATTGGGTTTAGCGTTTGGTCAAACATGTTTCTAAATTCAGATGATGCTTATAGATGTGCTTAAGTATAATCATAAAACAATATCCCCAAATAGGCAACATGATTTAAACTTACAACTTATAAGTTGTAAGCCAATTCCTTGACCACGGAACCAATTTTCGTTTACCATTTTCCATGCATTTCCCTTTTCTTATTCTTGTCTTGGTTCCCCGAAAATCCTGATCCGTCAATTTCTTTGTTTGTTTTCTCTCGTAGATACCCATTTAAGCCCCTTCAAAATACCTGACTGGGAGCCAACCTCTGAAATGATTTAGCCTAGTGGTATCTGGTACGCAAGCTAGAGGTCGCGGGTGCGATTATGCTTGTTAGTTTAGCCCACTAGTGTTAGTGTATATAAGATATCAGGCTCAGAGGTTAGATCATTGTGGTTTTTAGTTTTCATTAACTATGAGAAGAAAGCTGAGCTATTTTTTGAAGGCAAAAGGATGCACTTGTTCATGGAAAGACTTGTCTGCGATTACTAGTTCAAAAATCTCATTTTCTAATTCTCTACAGAGTTTGCAGGGAAAGAACCTCAGTCAGAAAATTTAGATTAAATTATAGATATTGAGCCTCGAGCATATTAAAAGAATTTAGTGTGAACTAAGGGAATAGGTAGCCCACTTTATATGACACTGACATTATCATATATCCAATTTGAACTCTGACTTTCTCCAAGTGAGTGGAAAGAGCTAGAGGTTACTTGAAATAAATATGCAGGTATAAATACAATTAGGTGAAGTTGTTCTACCCCATTAAATTCCTAGTTACTCTTGTTTATGTACTAATTTCTCATTTGCAGTATCTCCTCTATAGAAGAGGAATAGAAATGTATGTCGGTAATAAACAAGTCGTTTATATAATAAATTTATATAATTTTAATCAAAGGTGGTATGCTTGAACTTAATTCCATTGCAACGAAGCTCCCTTTCTGGGAAAAGATGGTAAAAAACTTTCGCAAAGAATCTGCCCACCCATGACAAATAACAAAGGTTTCGTTTCTCATCAACATCAACAATTAAAGGGTTTGTTTGGATAGTCCATTGAGAAAACGGACACAGATTCCGAGATAAATTTGTGAAAAAAATTTTGTCTCGGTAAGCGTAGGAATGGATTTTGGTTACCCAAACGGGCTAACAAAACAAGCCTAAAATCAATATGAAGCATATATCAAGTTTTGAGTTTATTACTCATCATTCATTTATTCAATCAATTATAATTAATATCAGTATAAAATATAAAAAAATATGACAAATCTTTTAGGGGATAAAAAAGACTTATTCATTGATTGCAAAGTTTGTCATGAGCTTACGAGCTTATTTGGCTTTCGTTTCTAAAAATTCAGTTTTGATTTTAAAATCTATATTTTATCTAAACATGTGTTTTGTCAAAGTATTCATATTTTTTAGAAAAACTATTTTAGATACAAAACTTGTGTTTGAAACCTAGGTTTTAAAAAAGTTAATTTATTGTTAAATCATACCATTTCTTAATAAATTTTCTTTTACCTACTTTTTTAATATTTCCTCTTTCTTACTTACTTTTTGCCTTAAACTCCATAAATGTCAATAACTTTCTAAACACAATTCTTTAAAATCTAGGTTTTGAAAATTAAATTTTACCTTGGAATATGTAAAAATTATTATTCAAAAGATATTCTTCAAAATCTAATATTTGCATCAAATCTATAAAATATATTCTAAAAAAACTTGTAAACGAATAATTATATTTAAGATATTAGCATGGAATAGTGGAATACCGAATGCAAGCGCGCGCGCATATATATATATATATATATATATATATTAAGAAAAGCTGACAGGCTTGAAGGCTTGGCCAAAAAAAAAAAAAAGACAGGCTTGAAGGCATATGGTGCAATCTTATTTGGGAAGAAATGGGCAAATCGCAATCACCGCATGAGCCAGCGCGATGATATTAAACTCGCACTGTCATACAGATCAGCGACGTCGTCAGTACGAGCGTGTTGTTCAGGTTTAGCAGTCAACCCCATCCTCTGTAAATCCAACCTCTCCATGACGACCTTGCTTCCCATTGCGTCCTCCAAACAACACCTGTATCCCTCTCTCTCCTGAATCTGCTCCATACTATCTCTCAGAAACAGGCTATGGCAGCTGAGGTTATTATCAACTCCTATGTTTGTAGATTCTGGATTCTTCTGGCGTTGTTTGCCGTTATTGTGGATTCTTCCTGCAACAGCACCGACCACGGGTTGGTCTTCAGGGCCTTTCAATCTGTCTCAGGCTTCAATGCTTCATGGTTCCGTACGCAAGGTTCGAACTGTTCAAAAGCTTCGTCTCAGATTACCTTAATACAGCTTTCTTCCAAGAATCTGAGTGGGGCTATCTCTTGGGCTTTTATCAGGAACATGTCCAGCTTGCAGGTTCTTGATCTTTCTGGGAATTTTCTCCAAGGCCATGTACCTCGCTGGTTCTGGGCATCTCCCAGCTTATCAAAAGTTGATCTTTCTAACAACAAGTTTGGAGGGAGCATTGAGCTCGAATCCCCCACTGGAAACTCCTCGTTTTCATCGCTTCAAAGTCTCAATCTCTCTCACAACAGGTTCACCAATCTGCCTCAACTGATCTCTGGGTTCTCATACCTCAAAATTCTCGACCTCTCGCATAACAATTTGAGGACTCTCCCCTCTGGCATTCAAAACCTCACTGGCCTACACCATCTCGACCTCTCAAGCTGCAATATCGAAGCAAACGTAAAACCCATTTCTGCTCTGCGCTCGCTGGATTACTTGGACTTGTCAAACAACGCTTTCAACGGTAGTTTCCCTTATGATTTCCCTCCTCTGGAAAGTCTCGAGTTTTTAAACATTTCTTACAACAACTTCACAGCACTGGTTCACTTGGACAAGTACAAGAAGTTTGGCAACTCAACTTTCATTGACGCCGGAAATGGCTTCGCTCATCAGAATACATCTAACACTTCCAGTGTTGATCCTCCTAATCCTCGTGCTTTGAAAGCCTCGGAGCACCGTCACAAACACAGAACTCTGGTTGTGGCGGTGTCCTTTGCTTCAGTTTTTGTGGTGGTTCTGTTGAGTTTATGGGTATTTTGCATTTGCAAAAGGAAGAGGCGACTGGCGAAGAAAAGGAAATGGGCAATCTCGAAACCGGTGCCTATGGGAATAAAGTTGGACAAATCGGGGCCTTTCGCATTCGAAACAGAGTCAGGGAGCTCGTGGGTGGCGGATTTGAAGGAGCCATCGTCGGCACCGGTGGTGATGTTCGAGAAGCCGCTAATGAACCTGAGCTTCAAGGACCTGATCGCCGCCACGTCACACTTCGGCAAGGAGTCGCTGCTGGCGGAGGGAAGTTGTGGGCCCGTGTACAGAGCCATCGTCATCCCCGGTGACATCCACGTGGCAATCAAGGTTCTGGAGAATGCAAGAGACGTTGATAGCGATGACGCCATCGCTCTGTTTGTTGACCTGTCTAAGCTCAAACACCCCAATTTATTGCCACCCTCGGGATACTGCATTGCAGGTAGTCGCCGCCGTACCGATTTCTCAGAGGTTTCAACCTTCAAACTTGTTTGTATTTTACCATTTTCCGTCGCAGAGCCTTTTGATCATTTTTTTTAACTTGCTCACATTAAATGCTCTACTTCAGTCTTACGTTCCTTGTAGAATGTCAAACTCGGTAACACTTTGTGTAACCAATCTCACCTAAATTTTGGACTTGCAATTAAGTTACAGGGCCTAGTTTAAAAAAGTTGCATTGGCACTAGTAGTCTGATTTGTTTTAGCAATAATTCTGAAAAAGCCACCATACCCAGTATGAATCGTCATTAATTGGTCTTGCATTTGTTGGTTTTGTTCTTTCTCCATGTCAAATGGTTGATCCAGAACATTTCTCATATGTCACAATACATGTATATGGAATGGAATTATATTGTCAAATGTTCATATTTCTTTATGGAATTTTAGGTAGTGAGAAGCTGATTTTGTACGAGTTTATGTCGAACGGCGATTTGGGTAGGTGGCTACACGAACTGCCAACGGGGCAGACCAACGTGGAGGATTGGACCGGTGACACCTGGGAGATTGAAAATGGCTCCGGCCAGCAGGTGTCATCGCCGCCGGAGAAGATGAACTGGCTGAC
The DNA here is from genome assembly GCA_025593235.1 of Vachellia pachyceras. Lineage (NCBI taxonomy): Eukaryota > Viridiplantae > Streptophyta > Magnoliopsida > Fabales > Fabaceae > Vachellia > Vachellia pachyceras. The sequence continues at coordinate 798 of JANTPZ010008077.1, read as the reverse complement.
ACGGCACCGTATATCCGTCGGGATTGCGCGGGGGCTAGCGTATCTTCACCACGCTGGATCAAAGCCCGTTGTCCACGGCCACCTGGTGACTTCAAATATCCTGCTGGCCGACGACCTGGAGCCCCGGATCGCCGATTTCGGGATCGGGAACATGGGGAAGGAAAAACAGAGCCCAAACAACACCACGGAGACGGACGTTTACTGCTTCGGGGTGGTGCTGATGGAGCTGTTGACGGGGAAGCCCGGCACGGCGGAGACGGTGGTCCGGGTGAGAAAGGCGGTGAGGGAGGGGCAGGGGCAGCGCGCGTTGGACGAGAGGCTGAGACTGAGCTGCGACTGGGGAAGCGAGATGCTGGAGAGCCTGCGAGCGGCGTACTTGTGCACGGCCGAGTTACCCGAGAGAAGGCCCACCATGCAACAGGTCCTGGGTTTGCTCAAAGAAATTCATCCACACGACCCGAGTTGACCCGCTCCCCAACTCGTTCCTCTTTTTCGAGCTCCAACATCGTTGAGTGATATCACGAACCACGCTCTTTGGAACCGCGTGGGGCTCCGTCTGTTTAAATGATCACTAGTTGCTCGGGGGTTGGTACGCACGCGCAGTGAGTTCGCGTGGTGTTGGCTATGGAGTTCTGCCTCATGCGGGTTTGCTCCTGCACGTAGAGTACTTTGGTCTTTGTATTATGATTTTTTCCCAGAAGAAGAGACAGAGAAGGAAAAAAGGTAAGGTGAGAGCGGGAAGCGAAGGTGATGAATGATCACAAACCAAAAGGGTGAGAGATTTTTTTTTTTTTTTTT
>JANTPZ010008076.1:0-10575 GCA_025593235.1 Vachellia pachyceras | reverse complement strand
TACATGTCAAAGTCATTCTGCTAGAATAACAAGTTGTTATGTTGTTTAATTTAGCCAGCGTCAGTAGTAATTAAATTAATTTGATTTTCATATAAATTATATGAAAAACAGTTAGATGGTAGTGATAATATGTTAATATGAATTAATACCAAATGAAGAAACAATATTAATACATATACGAAGTGCGCACGTAGTTGAGTTGACATTCTGATAACTTCAGTCATTCTCATATAATGGTTTATAACATTATTCCTTATTGGTACTTTTTAAAATATTAGAGCTAAATGTTGTTAATAATCGCAATGCAAGAGACTAAAAATGGGTATGACAGACAGGTCAAAATATGAAGTGTTAAATCTTAAAAAAGTTTTTTTTGGAATTATCAAAACCCCTCAACTTCACAGGATTTGCATGCCAGCTAGATAGGATGTGAATAGGTGAATTAATAATAGCATTATTCTTTATAGGAGTTGAGTCCGTTTGTTACTATCTGTGCCAACTCTCGTTTGCATAGCATTAACTATTTGATCCTATTCTTTCTTCCTCTCCGTAGTTTTTTTTTTTTGCTACAAAAAGGTTTAAGTGGGTTTGGCACCAATCCCCCACCAAGGTCAGGGCACGGCCTCAGGGCTCTTTGAGCGCTTACAAGGGACTTACGAGATCGCCTACCAATGAGGTCTTCTCGTCGGTCAGAGGGTTCAAACAGACACCCTTGTAATCGGGGTGAAAAGACCTTAACCAACTGTGTCAAACCTCATTGGCTCTTCCTCTCCGTAGTTAAAGAAAAAAGAGGACAGCAGACTAGGGCCTTCGCAATTTCTCCCATACTTAAAAAGGAAACAAGCTTCCAGGGCCCACCAGTTGATCTTCAGGCTCCCTTGGGAGTAATGGGCTAGAGAATATGGGCCAAAATGAACACAAAATGGACAATATATGAATGGTACTAATGGGATGCTAATGCATTACAGCTCATCATGAGCATGAGCCTGACGCAGAGTCCTCTTCGTGCTTCGGCTAAACTACGAATTGAAATGTTAAGTTTGGCTAAGGACGATGAGATGGATGCTGATAGATCATATGAAATAATTTATACTTGGCAATTAAAACAAAAATTTAACCTTAAGATCAACTCAAAAAATCAAAGAGCAAAAATTCAAGACGAGCATAAACGATAGAGAGTGGGAACGATACTTTGCAGGATTTAGTGTTTGTGAGGGAGAAAAGGGAGAAAGTGAGCCTAGGGTTTTAAACCCAACAGAAATATAGTCGAGGAAGGAGAGAAAGATCATCAAGGAGGGAGCTCCTGGAAACACATGCTGAGATTCTTCTACTGCAGTTCCATGGGAAAAGAAGAGACAAGACGGAAAGGTAGACATCGAATGGAACCCATGAAGTTTTGTAATGTAGTGGGTGCATTAAATTGCCACTGGAGCTATTGTTACATATTCAATGGTGTCAATTGGTGAGGACAATGCTGTCACAAAGATCGAAATACAGAGAAGATGCTTGAGGAAAAGCAAGAAGAAGGTCAGCGAAATTTGCTCTGTGACAAGTAATTAGAATTGTGTGAAGGCAAGATTGCATGAGGGGCATAAAAGTGATATGGATAGAAATGGAATTTTAAAAAATTGGTATGGACAATTTGTTCATGATGGAACAAATTATTCCTATCGAGGACAAAAATTTTAGGAAAATTTATAATCAAATCTCAAATAGAAGAATTAATGAACAAAAAATCTTAAAGATTCATAAAATTACCATAAAGTCACATGAGTAGTTGTTGATGTTGTTAATGACAACCTCAACCGCTACTCTTAGGATCTTATGATAATTTTATGAATCTTTGAGATATTTATTCATTAATTCTCTTATTTAGAATTTAATCGCAAATTTTTTAAAATTTCCACATCCCTCCCTCCAATTTTTTTCAACCAAAGACACTTACACCAACCCTCCCCTTCCTTGTCCTAACATCCCCTCCAAAAAAACCTCAATCAAACACTACCTCTGCAAATCAGTTGTACTAACTCGCGGCTCAAAGTGAGTTTATTTTATATTGTCTTGTATTATCAAGGTAAATTCTTCTAATGCTGAATCAGGTTGAACATTTATTATAAGATTGATTTTTTTTCCCGGTCTTTCATAATTTAGTCCCTTTTATTTGGCTTAATTGCTATAACTGTCCCAGCCACATCATCATCATCATCAACAGGGAAGAACAGGGAAAGGGATGGAGAAGTTGATTTTTGTTCACCTGGTCAAGTTGGGAGAACGTGAAGAAGGTTCAATTACTTCAGACCCTTTAATCGCAGTTCAACAAACGATTGGTTTTTGATCGAACAAAGCGAAAGTGGTAATGGTGTTGAATTGACGCTGGTCTTTGAGGATGCAAGTCTACTGAGTAACCAAGGTCCTGCCCTTTGGAGTACCAACTGCCAAGTGATTGGTTCCTGCATTTATGTGATCGGCGGGATCGTTTATGGGGGTGGTTGGCCGTATTATCTCTGCAATGTGGGCTCCGATATGATACATTTTCTAGACACCTGTAATCCAAAAGATGGTTGGAGGACTTGCTATACTTTACCATTCCTAATCAGTTCTTGTCAATCGCTGTGGTGGACGATCAGTGGCTGTATATTCTTATGGGCAATCCCTCTAATGACGGTCCTCAGGATTCTTGGGGTTATGCTGTCAATGTTAAGGACAGCAAACAAGTAAGAAAGATCACCCCACCTGGTAAGTCAGGCGGTTTCCCAGTTTTTGCTACTTGTTTATCCCCGGACACACTTGTTGTCTGTATTGGTATCAACTAGATTGCGAGAATGGCACCTGGACTGTTTATCTTGAGGATTCACCTTACACTTCAACATGGTTGCCTTGCTGCACCACTGCTGTGGATGATGGGATTCTTTACATTTATGATAATTTCAACATGCGATTGATTTCCTATGATATTCGCAACAAAAAAGCACTTTTAACGTGGTGGACGTTCCCGATTCCTTTTGGTTTGCTCCTGAAGTTGATTCTGAATTTTTTGTCCTTTCTAAGAATAGGTTCTGCATTATAAGGCATTTGGGTGGTGCTTGCTGATGATGAACTCGACATTTGTTACACAAGATTCTCGGTGTCCTGTGAGCTGCCTAAGCCCACTGTTAATGTTGAGGAGAAGCAGATTTTCCATGCTGGTGGTCGCATCATTGTGAATGCTGTGGCAGTGTAAGTATGTTGGCCTAAATTTGAATTTGGTTTTACCTCATGTCTGCATTCTCCCTTTTGTTTCTATGCTTAATGTTGACTGATCTTATTATTCATGCTGTTTACAGTGATCCACATTCAGATGAGGCGAACAGCTCGAGCTCCAATAGTAATGCCGCTCATGATAATGGGATTGGGAAAACCTCATGAACATGTTTGCGAAGAAGCATTGTAAAAAGTTTTTTCGGTCTTCTTGGTTTCCTGTGGTTCGAGTGCAGAAGAAAACATTGTGGGAGGGAAAAAAATGTGTATACTCCTACATTTTATCTTTTTCCCTATTTCAGTGACTGAGAAAACAATGAGGGAATAAAAGTTAAAAAATAGCCAAGTAGAATGCAATGTCGAGTTTATATCTCTCTCTTTTCATTGACACTTTCAAATTTAAATCCCTTCTTTGGAATCTCATAATGATTCCCCCGAAGACAATTTTTGATATAAAAAGCTCCATTTAAAAAAGGAAAGAAAATAAAAGGAAAAAGGGGAAGTTACCTTGAGGTGGTTTCAAGAAATGAATTTAATTACCAAGAAGTCTTAATTGCAAATGAGTAGTATAACCCTTATTGTTATATCCTACGTTTTACCTTGTTATTGCATGTACATCAATTGTTATTGATTTTTTGGACGATTAAAGTTCCATCCTATAGTATTTCCCGGTGCGACAGATCCATTGATCATGTGCAATTGTTCATGGCTTAGATCCTCAGTAAATAACAGAGCAATCTATAGTACAATCTGCATGAAGAGGAATTGCCTCATTCAGATTAGCCCCAAATGGAGAAGCTGTCCAGTCACTTCAAATGTTCCCTGGAAGTAAAGCCTTCCTCAAGTAGCGGTATGGATGTATGGCGGTTTTTTTCAGTCATGTTCACTCATGGGACTTTGTTTTCCTAAGGAGAAGATAGTTCCATGTTTTTCTCTTCCCATGATATGATCACCGTTCAGTCTGGTTCTGACTTGATTGAACTTTCAACAATACAGTGTGGGGTTCAAAGAGAAATTCGGGATCACAAAGGGTGAGTGGGTAACTTTAACAAGTTGCCAAAATGAAAAATGAAGAAACATAACTGTTTTTAGTGTTTAGGTGATTGGATCCTGGGAATAATTAAGGTTAGGGCATAACTTGAGGCTTATAAAGCGTTTTTAGAGATACTTATAGAAAATATCATTACATCAGTAGTGAGATTTAAACTCACAATCTTATGAGTCATAACTAATTCTTTACGAATTGAAACAAACTTTATTTGCTGAACAAACATAAGTTGATTGATTGATGATTGAATAATGTGAGCAAAAGAGAAGGAGAAGATGGCTTAACTCTTATGATCATTAATCAATAAAAATTAAAGGAAAAAATTAACACTCATTAACATGTAACATTGAACTGAATCAGTCTTAAAAGAGATTAACATCATGTGAACTAGCCAATGACTTTATAATTTAGTAGGATGAGAGCTATCATGTAACTAGGAAATTGTGGGATCAATCTAATTGGTGGCCTGGGTCTGTTAGTGCATGCTCTCTATAAGGTGATTGATTTTTCTTTTATAACAATGGTTAAAACTAAATATTTTAGAAAAATATATTTATTATAATTATATAATTTAACCAATTTCTTTTATCTAATCAAATTAATTGCAAAGGTTATACATTAAGGACTAAAAGAGTACATATGTTCTTTTTGCTATCTGTAAACACTGATAGGCCTTCCTATACCTAAATTATACTATAGCCAATTATCCTACATTCATTCCTAATCATACTCAATACGTTTGAGTGTATAATATTGGTAATTCTTTTATGGTTTACAATTCTCCGCCAGTTCTTAATATAAAACCCATTTTGTAATTTGATTTCTTTGTTAAAATGAATCTTATAATAAGCAACGGAGAAGCATGTTAAAATATAAATATCAATCTTTTTTATTGCGGCTAAAATCTGTAAAAACAGAACAAAAAAAAAAAGACTGATGTAATAACAATACAACCCATAAATAGTTCATATATAATCAGTCAACAGTTCTCATGTACAAACCCCTGTGTATTATAAGATATGTTTCAAGGAAGAATACAGTAGCCTAGGACATGTAGAAACAAACAATTTATGTGGGGTCCAAAACCCAAACTAAGCGGATTCAAAAAAAGTAATCCCTCTGCACCATTGAATTCAACATGAAAATCTGTTGAATTTAGGCTGTAATTTCAATCTGCCATGACAAAATAACTGAGGACAATTCTTTTATATGCTGTTTCAGTTTCTGTTCGCCATGACCAAACTAGTCATTCCATTATAGGCAAAATATTAATTTACAAAATGCTATTCACCATTTGTTTATCCGTCCAACAGAGGTTCAAATGGTACATGAAGGGGGTGAGTAACGGGAGACACTTTCCTGCCGTGTCCCGACAGGATACCTGCAGAATCAGTACAATGAATCAGCACGTGCACACCGAAAGGACAGCTGAGCAGTGAGAAATCCTCTTTTCTCATCTTTTCCTTTTTTTTGGGGGGGGGGGGGTTTGAAAAGTGAGCAATCCCATTAAGAGCAGAGTAAATAATACATCAGTTGCTGACGAATCAGATATCAAATTCCAAATATGAAAGTGCAGAAATGAATCTGAAGAACGCTATCTCACAAGAAGCAACTGAAGACCACTCCATTGTCTAATGAGAGCCAAATTCCAGAGTAAAATGTTGGATAGATATGCATAATCTTCATTAATGAAGGACCATACAGTAAAATTTCCATCATCTTAAACAACTGATAGATTTAGAATTCCATGAAAACACACCAGCATCATGAAATTATGTTTCCAAATTCTTGTTTATAGCTTCATTATAATTAAGAACCATGTCAAACAAGGAAGACAGATAATTGAAATCAGAGTTTCTCCTCTATACATTTAGAATTTCCAAGGCAGGTCAATGTCCAGCTAAAGCTTCTGTGATTCATTAATATTGTACGTTAAACAACAATTTTCAAATTTATCAATCAACCATGATTACCCGTATAGGACAAAGTAATGGATCTTTCAGATTCCCTGAAGAACTCGCTGAGGATCCAGTTGCCCACTACAATAACTAGAGGGAACAGCTGAGAGCTCTAGTCTCCCTCTCCATTCTTCACCAGGTTTTAAAGTGATAGATTTTTCAACAGCAGCAGCCTCTACACAAAGCATATGCTTATACTCATCATCCGCAAAATCTGCCATAGCCTTTGCTTTCTTGTCCCAGGGGTTCCATACCACTGCATAGATGAATAATGAGTGTGCATGTGCGTAAGAGAGAGGGTTATTATATCAACAGCCACTGTAGTGAAAACAATTTCAAACATCAAACTCTAAAAGGCAAACTATATTTTTATAATTCTTAGCTGTGGGAGCATACAATTCAATTGTGATAGGTACCCAAGCAACTTAGAGAACCCAACCTTAAAAGTTGGCTGGTGAGGAAGAAAAGTCAAAGGCTTAAGTACCCAATTAAGCAGCCCATATTACCCGATGTAAACTTTGCCCATACAAAGTCCCAATCAATACACCCTCCTCGGAAATCCGACGTCCCAGCGGCCCTACTCTATGGTGCTTCACTCGCCTTCTTGTTATCAGCCCCTCCGCAGGTAGCCCTTTCCGTTGCATCAACCACACTCTGATACCATCGATAGGTACCCACGCAAATTGGAGAACCCTACCCTAAAAGCTAGCTTTTGGGGAGGATGAGCCAAAGGCTTAAGTACTCAATCAAGCAGCCCATACATACTACCCAATATTGGACTTTGTATGCCACAAAGGTTATAAATGGTAGACAGATGTTAAGTTGGGTCAAATGAAGCTATCAGTTTTGTTCTTCAGATGCTACCAAGTTTTTTAGGGATCGCATTTCAAAACCTCACTTCATAAAATTACAACTCAATCAACATTTCAAATCATGGCATCATACTGTATTAAGTTTAACTAGTAAATATAGCATCACTAGGCTTATGTGTTATGCTTGAAAGCAATATTGCAGAGATGATGAAAAGCAGAAAATTCCTCTAAGTGATGCTTTGCTAGGATAATTAAATCTTTCATTGCATCCTTATCTACTTACATATCTATGAATTACAGTAAAATATTCAAAATTCCCTATTATGGTAATCGAAAGATGGTGCCTGTAACAATTTGGTATTGGATTTTTTATATCCCCTGGGCACCTTCAGGGTATGATTTCACCCCAATTTCACCCATGTGAAGAACTTGAATGACAGTAATACCACCTTTTGAGGATCAAAATATTTGAAGAGTTGAAATAAAATCATACCTGGTTATAAATTAACATGCCAAATACAGCTTACAACCATGTAATTTAAGTTATTTTCACTTTCTTGTTCTGTGGCTGAAGAGTTTATATTCCACTACCCTGAGGTTGGTTCTGTCAGCACAAAAAAATCATCCTACAGTTTTAATTTTATGAAATATCAAGTGAAAGCCCCCAAATCTTATCAAAATTTCTCACAATTCCAACTCATTTTTTCCCAGCCGAGCTCTTCAAATTCTTGTTGCCCCATCATATAACGTTGTTGTTGATTCTTCAAATATAAATATTTCTACAGTAGAAATCACCAACCAGTAAATTTTATAAATACAATTAACTTAGGCAACAAAGTTGTTGGAACAGTATAAATATGCTATAGCTAGGTTAAATAAGTGTTTTAGTCAAAAGTAGGCTAGGCTAGCTGATTGAAACAGGGAAGGAGGAGGGGGAAAAGAGAAAGAAGGGAGAGATAAACGGAAAGGAGGAAGAACAAGACGAAATTGAGGAAGAGACAACAACAACAACAACAACAACAACAACAACAACAACAACAACAACAACAAAGCCTTTATCCCACTGGGTGGGGAAATTGAGGAAGAGAGTGAACACAAAAATTCTCAACTTAAGTCAAATCATAAAAAAGGCCTAACAATTCAGGAGAGCTTAGGACTATTTAAGACCTGTAGGTATAATTATTTATAATAATAAAATCTAATCAAAATCCATTAGATCTTAAAAGATAATATAAATACAAATAATAAAATCTAAAATAATCTAAATAAGACAATCCTGGAGAAGATAGAATGATATATGCATGTTAAAATAAGTGTGCCAATACTCATGATTTGGACTTTTGCTAGTTGCAATGCCAGTGTGCTTGACCTAATTAATGGCTATAACTTATAAATACATATACAAGAAGCCTTGTTTAGTAAGTAAATGATCTCATTCCCATTACTTTCTGGGTTTTTTTCTCTATTAACAAAGATGAACTTGATAATACTCACCAGCATCAGGAAGCCCATCTTTACGTAGTACAAATGTTCTTTTTTTCTCATGATCAAGAATTGCAATCTTTGTGGGAGTGCTGAGATATATCTTGTCCACCTATCATGCCAAGAAATACCACTAAATCAAAACTTAATACATAAATGTACTTCATTTTTTTAGTGCTCCATAAATGTACTTAATACATTCAGATCCATGGCTGCAGCCAATGGCCAAACATGGAATGGGAGGCATGAGTTGTGCAATCATGGGCAATGAGCAATAGTTGAGAAAAGAATACACGATAAGAAAGCAAGGTAAATCAAAGGGGGAAAATAATCGAGACAAAACCGCTGCAATCAGCTCCCAGATCACAGGTAGTTGGCTCTGAGAGTGATCAACACTAAACAGAATTGATTTTTGCATCTTTTCATCTTTGCAGAAGGGGAGAAAACAACTCACTTCAGACTCAAACGTTAAAGCATCCCCCTGTTCAGTAAAACGCTCCTTGTTCTGCAAGTCGTCAAGATAATCCAGTGTCTCTAATCCCTCAACCCGAACTTCACTGTATACAAGCAAATGAACTAGTGAGAAGCAAGTCAACTGCTACCCACAAATATATCTATTCCTGAGATTAAAAAGAAAGTAAACAAATGAAGAGTACTTAGATTAGATTAGTATGAAAAACAAAACAAAAGCATATACATAAAGAATCAAACAAAATTTACAACAGGTAAATTTTGATAAATTAACAATAGCCTGCTTGAATATTTGACAACAAATAGGGAACATTTTTGTTCAAGTATCATACAGAAAATTTACATTGACAGAGATATAGGATTTGAATGCCCCAAATTCAATCCCAGAAGAGGCAATCGCAAATTATTTTCACATCAACAAAATTTCAAAGTATGCATATCCAAACCAAAGACCTTCATTTAACAAAGAATATGACAAGTTGAAACCAAAAACAGCCTTAGAAATTCCTTAACAAAATTTTCCATTTTAAACCTGCGACAGATCTAAAAAAATTGCTCAACTACACCAAAGTTGTAAAATGATACAGTTTTCTTCACCTTTTTACTATACTGATCTTATTTAGCTCTTGACTGAAAGTTACTTCATCCCAAGACACAAGAACAAAGTACTGGGAGTTTTAATCAGGCACCCATACGATATAACCCACCTAATCCCCCCTGCCAAGACTTGTAAGATAGTGATTGAACTCAATTTATATCCTAAAATTCACTGTTGGAATAGAAGTTGGACAAGACAAGCACTTGGACCTACATTATGAACACCTATAATAACTAAGAATTACAGGTTTACACTCCAATAAGTTTCAATACAATATTCATAAACAATCTTTCTACAGAAGCAGACTGAACAAGGTGGCAAAGAGTGAACTGCAAAATTTGACATGCTAAATTAAAAACAGCAATACTAAAGAGTGAGTAAAAAATTGCTTCAAGAACTTTACCTACCTTATGTCTGACACAGAGAAATATGTATGATAAGCAAATGTGAATGAAAATGGCTTCCCATCAGGATTTGTATTCCTAATTCGAGATGTTAACATCAGATCCCCTCCTGGTCCAAGAGCTACCCTAAGACGGAATTCGAAACTAAATCCAAACAAAAGGATATAGTATCAGAAAGACTAGAAATTAGAAATCCAAATAGAGAAAAGTTAAGAAAAGAAGTAAGAAAGCATGTTATAAAAAAAGTTAACATAGTGTTGTTGCAAGTCTCAACTCTCCATATATACCTGTGAGGCCAAATCTTTGCATCTTCTTCAGAGGGTTTAAGGATCAAATCAACAAAAGCTTTGCTGGAGGTATTTGTTGGGAAAGGAGGAGGATCATTGTCAATGGCCCAGAATCGGTTTCTAGCAAATCCATGCTGTTCTAGTGTGCCATGGCTTCCAAACTGCAATTACAGTGCAAATTTCCTTGAAAACGTGATTAGGAATCTAATATTTAAGAATGGACTTTACAGAACTAGTATCTCTAGATTCAGATTAGAAACTAGGAATTTGAATTGCAT
>JANTPZ010008075.1:0-13222 GCA_025593235.1 Vachellia pachyceras | reverse complement strand
TACAGTTTAGTTTAAGATTTAGTTGTTGATATAACATAATAGTATTGTTCAATCCAAATAATCAACACCACTGAATGGAATAAGATTTGTTTTTTATTGCTGTATTACAACATGCAATTTTTTCAATTAGGTTGTGTTGAACATAGCTATCCACTCTGTTGCACCTGAAACTCCTTATACTGTACAAAGTGACCTAAAACTGAAAGAATCACCCAATCTAACTGAATGTAGAAGCATGATATACAACAAAATTACACCTTCAGAACGTAATAGGTATCTACACTCAACACCTGCTAAGAAATGTCTAGGACTCCCATCCATCTTTGCCAGGCTAATAAAATGGCAAATGGATCACAACAACAATCACAGAAGTTTCAGACAAAGTTGCTTTCAGACATTACCCAACCAAACTATTCATGGATGAACATAAGTTTAATCAACCCTTCTTTTTTTCATCATGTGAGTCTACTGAAGAATCTTTCTCAGCAATCCGAGCTTTGATAGAAGCTTCTTTAATATTCCGCGTCCCCATTGAACGTCACTCTCCAAGACATTTTCATGAGAAGTGTGAACTTCAGGCGCTTTAATTATTGCTGTAGTTGAATTAAACTTGTCTTGAAATTCATAGTCAACCAGCCCTGACGCATCACCAAGTGTTTCAGTTATCTCTTGGGGTTTTTCATCATGTGATTCTTGTTGCTCCTCCTCATTTAGCTGGAACCCATCATCTGATTCTTCTTGTTCCTTATTGAACTGTACCTTATCAGTTCCATCAGGCAATGAAAAAACAATAACATCAAAAAATATTTCAGCAGTTTCAGGTTGTTTTGGAGGAATTCAGAATAATAGATTACCTAAAAGTGTGGAAAGAACTGCTTAACCAGCATGAAGAAGCCACAGATTTAATAGGAATTTATAGCCCAAGTGCTCATCAGATGCGTGTGGTGCTAATGTTACGCAATTTTTTCGCTTATAAAGCGGTGAAAAATGGAATGATAAAATCTAGACACAGTGCAAAGTTTAATGGCTGCCGGTTGCATCTTTCATTATAATAGCTTGGCTTTTTGGTTGCTCATCATAATTGACCAAGAAGTTGATTATTCTTATAAAATAATAGGTACGGTCAGTAGTTTTATTTTTATTATTAACAAGACTGGAGCCATCGTTTTTTTTTTTGGCACATTCAGATGCAGAATTTCGGTCCCAAGAAACAACTTGATCTGCCATGGAAATGGACAAAGCGTACTCCATTAACGAACATAAATGATCTTACGGAAGAGAAGACTGTAATAATTTTAAAAAAAACTCCTTTTTATTATGCAAGGAATATTACTCGAAGTGGAATAGAAGCCCTAAGAAACGAAAACAAAACAAAAGAAAACCCTCGGGCTGGAAACAAAATCAACTATTTTTCTGCCAAGGGTAAGGTTTGAACAAGAAAAATGAGGAATAAATTATGAGGGCGTGACAAGAAAGGGAACTTCGCGCTCATCAAGAGTTTACCTCTGGCATGTTCTGATCCTTGGTTTCAAGTGCATCAACTGAAGTATCCATGGTAACCCTCTCTTCAACCTTATCATTAGTTGTTTCTTCAGTTTTAGGTGGAGTCAAGCCAGGTACAAGTACAGGACTTCCTTCACATTCAAATAGGCTTCCCTCCACAACTTCCTTTCCCTGATTATTGACTTGTGAAACTTTTCCCATGTGTTCAAGATCATAAACTGTAACTTCACTCTGAAGAGCCATATTGTTCATACCTCTTCTGCGAGGTATACTCTTGGGGACATCTTCTGATGGATCTATATTTTCTGCAACCATAGCCATTGGCTTCTCCGTTGAAGAAGGGATATCACCTACAATTTGTTGCATGTCAGGTTGAGCAAGTTGTTTCTCCTCTAAATGAGTTTTGCTGTCCTCCAAGTCCAGCGCATTACTTGCATCAGATACCGTCTCTTCAGCATACAAATTCATAGGAAAGTTTGACATGTCAGAGTCAATCAAAGGTTTCCCGTTTGAGTAATCAAATTCTTCCTCTACTATTTTTTGAAGCTCAGCAGTCTCCCAATCCTCACAAACGGTAATTCTGTTAACAGTTTCCCACGTCTTAACAATTCGGTCGGGACCTGGCTGCCAAATAATGTCCCCAGACATTGATTTCAGAATAAACTTGAATTGGATTGATTTCCCAGCAGGCACATCCTGTTTAGACAAGAGAAAGTCTATTTATACCCCATGTGAAAATTATTTTCTTCTTGACGTTTCTGATAGATTAATGGGTAATGGATTTTACTCACCATCTCAATAAACCATTGATGCCCTTCTGACCAGGTCATTGGTAGCGAATTTGAGGGATCCCAAGCACCAATCATAGGATCATCACCTACTACAAGAAACTGTTCACCAAACATGCAATTTTTTTGTAACTGAAATTTGACACGAACAATCTTTATTTCCTCTGCACAATCCATATATTGTCTTTAGAATTTTTAGAATAATAGAATACTGCGCAGTAGAAAACTCGTAAAAGCTAATTAGGACCCACCAGTTTTCTGTGCTTGAGGTTCTTCAGTTTCCAAGTCCACCTGCAACATGTTATACAAGACAAAATTGATTCTCACCGGATATTCGAAAACTTGTATACACATACTCACACAGGGAAAGAAAAAAGGAGCACCCTAAAGAGAATTGAGAAAATAACGATTTTGGTCTTTCCAGTCATTTTCAGAATATTTTAATTCTTAAAATAATGAATTTACAAGTGAATATAAGATGCGGAAAGCTCTGACAGCCGCACGCGAAATTGCAGAAAAAAGAGAGGGGGAACAGAAATAAGAAAGCAACTTGAACTTAAAAGTGCTGATTGAAGCCCACAAAATGATATTCGAAGAAGAAAAACAATCCCAAGAAACAGAACTCTCCATTGAAAACAAATCAAAACCATGGTAAAAGGAGACCAGAAGAAGAAGAAACAAAACCCACTAGTGGGAAGATGAATATTCTGGGAAAGAAAGAGACCTTGGGCTCATATGGCACAGCATGAACTGGGGAAATACCCTTATTTTGAAGGATTTGAAGGACCCGAAAGTTGCCGACTTTATCATTACAGAAGGAAAATTCAAGCCTGTCCGAGACATGGAAGGCAGAAACAAGCCTTCGGGAAGAAGATCCAAGGCCATCAAAAAGTGCTTTAGAGCAAGAACTAGTGAAGGCTTCCATCACTCGCCAAGTGAAGTTGACGACGAGATAGTGATCACAGCCAGGTTTTGTGGCGTGTAGCCTCCTCGCTGGTACAACAAATACAGCTTGTTGTTGGTAAGTGGCTGAGAATACAGATTAATTCTAACACAAACGGTAAGGAAGAGGCCACTTTTATAGAGGTGGACCAGGTGGGTCCAGATACGTGACTATGACAAAATTGCAGAGCGGATCCGATTACACGTGGCGGGACGGAGGGGTAAAAGAAGACATCAATTGCTTTTTACTCGACGTGAGAATCTCGCAGCCTAATAAGAACATGTGGTTTCAGTGTAGTGGTTCATATGGCTCCATGATCGGCGCTATTAATTCTAATCTGATACTGAAGAAGGCAGCTTTCATTTTTGACTAAATAAAAATTAAGAAAATATTACTTTAACGATGCAAGTTACTTTTTCTTAGAGTGTAAAGGGTAAATATGTAAACTAAATTTTATTTCAATTGAAATAAACATGCTTTTATTACACATTTAACCCCCTTTAAATTAAATCTCGTAATTAGATTGGTCACAAGAACATTGATAACGTTTAATAAGCTGATTTTAATATTTCTCTCTATGCTCTACTCTTTCTTTCATTACATTTTATAAAAGGCCATAAATTTTAGGGAGAACTAAGAAAAATCCTCCAATAACAAATTAATTGGAGATTGAAACTTACATCATGTGATAGATCAGTTACATTTACATGACGTGGAAACTCAATTACAAATCGTGGAAGGATAGGTGCATAATGTAAAAAATCAATTATATGAGAATTTAGTTGCATATAATTTCCTAAAAATGCAAGTGTAACTAACATTCCACATTATAAAATTAACATTTCACGATATGCAACTGATTTTATACATTATGTAAATGTAACTGACTTTCTATATTATACATGTCTCATTTTCTAAATAATTTGTGAATAGGGGATTTTTTTTTTCGAATTCTCTCTTAAAATTACTTTTCCTTTTTTTTTTAAATAGCCATCAAAACATATGTAGAGCGAAACAAGCCAATAAAAGTTGGAGCATGCATTGTTTGATCGAGGACTTGAATTGATGGTAGAATTGAAATAATGATGATATTATACTCCCTCTAATTAACATAATTGATTTGAGAGGAATGATAAAAGTAAATAATGAAGATGGGATATTATTGATTATCAAGAGAGAAGCAAGCTTCTCAGAACACTTAACAATTAATCTAATCTTATTTAAGGATGATGTACTTGAAACTAGATATTATGAACTCAATGAGACGTAAATCCTAAGTTATTATTCCTCTTTATGGTGAGGATTACATAAATTTCATACTCAAACTATTACACCACGACATTTTATATATACTTTGAATCATTAACTAATACTAATCATCTTAACTAAATCGTTTTTTAACACCCCTAATTGTTAATGTGATATTTATTTTGCAATTAAATTTTTCATTAAAGTACATCTTTAATTAAAGACCTGATGGAATATATTATAACTTGCTATTCTCAACCAATTAGTTACAGCTTAGAGGCATATGGTTTGTTCCTTTATCAACTTATTTTTCTTCAATTATAAATTAAAAATCAATTCAAATTAGAGAGAATTTGGGATAAGTCCCTCGTTAAAAATTTAATTGTAGAATAAGATCTTCCACAAAATACAACTAAGATGTCACAATGTGCAATTGAACTTCTAGTTATGAATCTGAATTTTCATAAGGGTTCAATGACATGTCTCATTCTTTAATTAATTTTTTAAAAGATAATTTATCCCCAATTCTCCCTTGAAATAATAGGCTAGAATACTTGGTATCTTTTGTCAGCAGTTACAAGTTAAAACTAGAAGGGCCTTAAGTTGAATATCTTTGCATTCCTCATTATAGTTGACCTCCATGATTGGGAGATGCTCTGCAACCTGACAAGGAAGCAATCAAATGCAACCTAGATCTACATATCATGTGAGGAAGATATAGAGAATGAAGAAATCATATTCATTGATCATAAAAAGCAACAAGCTTTGTATATAACACTAATCAAACCTTCTAATAAAATCAATTTGTTGAATTAAAGAAAAATCATACTTAAGAACTATAGACATCATTGCATAATAGACAATGCTGTGATATAAGTTCCGCCATAATACTTCCTTTTTGAATTTCCAAGTTGCCACTGCATTTGTTCCACAGATGAACTCCATAAGTTTGTTCTTTAAGCTCAACCAATTTAGCTCTGACCCATTCTGATTCATCCCTGTTCTTTGGCTTCTGAAACCACTCACCTATTCCATTCCAATCCACTGGATAAAATGCTGTTGGGGGTAACACTGTTAAGTTCAGACCATCTTCTGCTCTCACTCTCCTAACCACTCTTGACAATAGAGATGGACCGTTATGTCCCCACTTGTTACCATTAAAATTCAATGCAAATCCTTCTATGAATCGAAACAGAAGTGGGTGATTCTTATCAAACACAAGAACCGCATTGTTCAACATCGTCCAGTGTTTAGAAACAGGGTCCGTACTTTGTGCTCCGATGCAATTCCTTAATCCGTTGAAGGGTTTAAGTGTTATGAAATCTGTGTCTAGATAGATTCCTCCGTATTTGTAAAGAACCACAAGCCTGATTAGGTTTGAGAGATTCTGAGGCAGAGGAATCTCACCTGGGTCCTTCTTCCCCTGTATCAGATCATTAAGCCATGCTTCTGCTGGAGTGCTCTGAAACAACAATGGCAGATTTGGTGCGACAGCATCGACTTTGAAGCCACGATCGATCAGAGGCTTCAGAATTCTATGCCCTTGTTTGGAATCTAAAGTTCTTGATACGATCACTAAACATGCTTGAGGGTGAGCGTTGAGCAGAGATTCTATGGATAACAGTTCTCTGCTTCGGAACAGGCGAGCAGGGGAAATCCAAGTCATGAAGAACTGAGCCTCACATTCATTGCTCAAGAGTCCTGAAACTCTGTCATGAAACTGAAGGCTTAAATTGCTTGACTGGAAAATCTTGAAGTGGTGAAAACTTCTCAGGAACCAAGCGATCCTTTCTTGTTCTGAGACATTCAATGGAGGAACCAGAGGCTTCTGTCTTCCTCCATCATCATCATCATCTTCTTCAACGGGTACGTGGGAAACCGTTGACTGTATCACTTTCTGAATTCTGGGTATGTGCAATTGTAACTGAAACGTCTCAGGAGCTTCATTGTTTAAACAACAATGGGGGATTGTTATATCTTCACAGAGAAGGAAAAAAATTGCAGAGAAAGTGATGAAGATGAAGATCGTACAGAGTTTGGCACGTATAAGAATCTGATCAAACATGGTTCAGAGCATTCAATGGATGATGATGAAGAGACACATTTAAGTAGTAGAAAAGTTGTAGCTCTGAAGAAGAGAGCATGAAGGAAGAGTGAATTTATAGTGAAAAAATTGTGTTTGGAAGAAACAGAGGTGCAGGTCATCTACAATAATATGGATTTACGCGGTTTGCAGCTACTTTTGTATTTTAATTATTTAATCATATATTTTTAATATTATTTATTGATAAAAGTATACTCTTTGATGATTCGGAGTTGATGAGTTCACATCCCTACAAGTCTAATCTTTTATACAATATATGGCTACATAAAAACAGGTTGCAATTAATAACCAATGTCATTTGGTTATAATTAACTGCAATATCTTCTCTTAACATTAAATCACTAAAATTTAATATGTAGTTTTAAATTTTAATGATATTATACATTGAAGAATAGATTCATATGTCACTTAGCAGAAAAAAATTATTAGGGTATAATTTTTCTTGGGTTAATATAAACTTGCTTTGAAAATTTTAATTTAGAAACGATATTATCCTAAAAGTTTTTAAGGTCTAGACTTGCTCCCAAAGCATTCGAACGGAACAATGTATGATTGCAATATATATAAATCTTGACTGATTTATGCCCACATCAAAACGTTGTGGTCAATTTTTAACCTTATGGATTTTTGGTTCAATGAATCTCGTTAAGCATTGTTTCCAATTTTCTCCCCAGCACATCAGAAATTTCATTTTATGTATAATCACATTTGGCTGATTAATGACTTTACTCATTTGAAGATGAAATGAGAGGAAGATACAAATTATGAATGAACTTGTAAAATATTTGAAAATATCAACATGTTTGGGGAAGTTTGGCATTGAAGTTTTCCCCCCTCTTGGATGGTTTTATTTAATCACAGTGAAGTTTGAAGTTCAAAACATAGTATATACATATAATATTTTTCCTGATTTTTACACTAAAATCTTGCATTTATAACCATTATAGATTTGACACTTCTTGATAATATAAGGGGAAATCTCCCCAAAAAAAATACTTGATGAGTAAACGTGACACAATTTTGTTATAAAAACGTTAAACTTATAAGTAAATTTATGAGTTCAATTGAATTTGAACTAAAACAGTTTAAAAATAAGTTGACATATTTTTGTAAGATGTAATTGTAAAAACAGTAAACGAAATTCATGGAGTTAACTCATGAGTTAGTTAGACAATGGGTTTGTTTGGCAACGCTTAGAGAAGTGTTTTTAGCATTTACGAGGTAAATGTGTGAGAGATTATCTCGTTTTACAGAAAAATATTGTTGAATGCACGTTTGGCTT
The DNA here is from genome assembly GCA_025593235.1 of Vachellia pachyceras. Taxonomy (NCBI): domain Eukaryota; kingdom Viridiplantae; phylum Streptophyta; class Magnoliopsida; order Fabales; family Fabaceae; genus Vachellia; species Vachellia pachyceras. The sequence continues at coordinate 5,354 of JANTPZ010008075.1, read as the reverse complement.
TTTCAAATGTGTTATCAAACAAGCCGAGTAGCTTACAGTATTTTGTCCTTAATATGCTAAAATTGATTAATCCCTACCCCTCTTGGTAATAAGATTTAAGGTGGTGGAGAGCCAAGAGTGGTCACCTTATCACTTCGAAGGTAAGAGATCATGAATAGGGTTTATGAGTCCGTTTGGAGACACGATAGAAAAATATTTTTACCATTTACGAGATAAACGTGTAAATGAGATTATTTCATTTTGCAAAAAAACACTGTTAAACTCACGTTTAACTTTTTCAAACGTGGTTTCAAACATGCCTTTCATCTCTTTTGATAGTGTTTGTATTTATTATTATTTGACAGAAACAGAAATTAAGGAAATTAGATTTAAAATTAGTCAGTTTATTTCATAATTGAAATATTATTTTGACTGTAATCCAAAAAGAATACATGTAATAGGAAAAAAGGAAACATAATTTTGACTGATTCACGCCGCCACGATATTAAAGAGTTTGATTTGAGTCCTTTTTTTAATTCCATGAGTATCAATTTGCATTTTTGGGTCAATGAATTTCGTTCTGCATCGCTAGCTTCCAATTTTCTCCATCATGTTAAAATTTCCAGTTCATGTATATGCATTTTTAGTCAATCAATTCACTTATTTTAAAAACAAAATGAGAAGGGGAAGATAATAATTATGAATAACTGCGGGAAATATTGAAATGAAAATGAAAATATGTTTAATTTCAACAAATTTGGGGAGATTTGGCACCAAAGTTTTGTCCCATCTTGGGCGGCTTTAATTTAATTTAATCACTTTTATTTGAAGTTCTATATACATAGTAAATACATAATATTTTTACGATTTTTGCATTAAACGCTTGCATTTTTAATCATCACGGATTTGACCCTTATTATTATTATTATTAAACTATCACAGATTTAACTACTCCAATGAGAATTGTGGGTATAGGAAAGTTTTTATTGAACCAATTTTGCTTTAAAAGTATTAAAAAAAGAGCAATATCTCTTATACCTGGTAAAAATGTTAATGGTGAATATTAACAATCAACTTTGGTTTTCTCACTTGAACAGTGCACTTTCAGATGTGGGAATTCTGTCAGAAGGAACAGATTGAAGTGCCATGGAAATGGGCACACTCCATCAATAAACATAGTGTGGGTAGAAATGCGTTACGGCTTTTGAGGTGATTTCATGAATTTTGAGATGGTTTTACAGATTTTGATATGGTTTTTATGGATTTTAAGATGATTTATACTGATTTTGAGATGGTTTTATCTTGAATTATGTATATTGTTGGAGAAAATGAGTTTCCTAACAAACAAATGATCATAGAGAAGGAAAAAAAATCCATCATATTCACATTAATTTTGTTCATGTTGATGTTATAAAAACATTCATACGAGGCGAAGTAAAATTCTTTTTACATATTTATCTCGTAGATTATAAATTATGTTAGAAAAGTAATTTTTATCACCAATCTAAACACGCTCTTTGGTCCAACCCTCATTTAGTGGTTTTCATGCTCTAATACCACAAGTTAAAGGAGCTCCTTGCAGATTTGAGCCATTTTCCTTACTACCCAATCATACTTGCACAATGTTCAAGACAGTGAGGTTACTGTGCTTGTGTGGAAAAGCTTATTTACTCCCCATAAATACGTTCAACAATGTTTTTCCGTAAAACAAGATAATCTCCTCCATATATTTATCTCGACTTACATAAAAGTACTTCTCTATCGCGTTCTCAAATAGACACACTAACTATCTTTGAAAGAGAAAGATATAAAGAATAAAAGGGAAACAATGTATTTTCATTTTTACAATTAATCTAACATACATCACCTTTAACTCTATCTAAATTTTATGATTTTCAGGTGATTTTTTATGTTTCTTTTAGACCTATACATAATTCCCCCTACCTTTTAATCCCAAGTTCCTAATCGGCCCTTCCCATTAAGTGATCATTCATGTGAGTTGGCACTCCAAAAGCATACAAGAATTTCTACTTTTAAATAATGAGTATATCATAATCGCGAAGTTCAACCGCATTTCTATCTATCTAGTTCATATTCTTGTTTTTATTTCAGTATTCATAATATTTAATGGTTAATAAAATTACATATTTAAAAAATAACATAATAATGAATACTATATAATTTATCAAGATAAAAAAAGGAACATGGTAAAAATTATTTCGCATTTTTTCCTCCTAGATCCTTGAGTCTAGACTTCTAGTTTACCCTTTTTTAACTTTCCGTTAAAAAAGTCAATTTAGTTATTCTGTCACGGAGAAAGCTGGAATCGAAGTTACGAAAAATGCCACTTTCCGTTGGTTATTAAAAAGATTAAAGCTAAGATCCAACAGGAACATATGAAGATTTCTGCTCATGCGTGGATTGACTTTGACTTTTTTTTTTTTAATCAAAATGAGTGCGCTTTTCACTTCAAGGAGAAAAACAAAGAGACCATGAAAAATAATAAAAGTCCTCATGTGCATTTCCATCAATCAATCCAAAAATTTTCGGTTTATCAAACTGACTGCTGTACAAAAATCAATTCAAACGAACCACACAATCTAGCTTTTCCTCTATCTTCAATTTCTAAAAGTTAGATTAAAAAAACTCCTCTATCTTCAAATACATCCTTAGCATATAGTTTTGTAAAAGTGAAGAATCATTAATGTTTAAGTGTCCGCGGAGAGATGTGCACATGGTGGGTTTTGTTGTTGGGGAAGAGTGGGGATCAAAGCTAATAACTAAACACATGATTGCACAATAGACAATGGTGGGATATGAGTTTTGCCATAACACTTCCTTCTTGAACTGCCAATTTGCCACTCTGTTTGTTCCATAGATGAACCCCATAAGTTTGTCCTCTAAGCTGAATCAATTTAGCTTTAACCCATCTTGATTCATCACTGTTCCTTGGCTTCTGAAACCACCCACCTATTCTGATCCAATCCACAGGGTAGAACGCCTTTGGAGGTAAAACTGTGAAGTTTAAACCATCTTCTTCACTCAATCCCTTCACCACTCTTGACACTAAATACGGGCCGTTGTATCCCCACTTGTTGCCATTAAAATTCGACGCAAATTCTTGTATCAGTCGTAACAAGAGTGGGTGATCCTTATCAAAAACAAGAACTGCGTTGTTCAATCTAGTCCAGTGGTTCGAAACAGAGTTCGAACTTTGTGCTCCGATGCAGTTCCTTAATCCTTTGAAGGTTTTAAGGATTATGAAATCTGTGTCTAGATAGATGCCTCCGTATTTGTAAAGAACCACCAGCCTTATTAGGTTTGAGAGATTCTGAGGCAGAGGAATCTCACCTGGGTCCTTCTTCCCCTGTATCAGATCATTAAGCCATGCTTCTGCTGGAGTGCTCTGAAACAACAATGGCAGATTTGGTGTGACAGCCTCGACTTTGAAGCCACAATCGATCATAGGCTTCAGAATTCTATGCCCTTGTTTGGAATCTAAAGTTCTTGATACGATCACTAAGCATGCCTGAGGATGAGCCTTGAAGAGAGATTCTAGGGATAACAGTTCTCTGCTTCCAAACAAGCTGGCAGGGGCAATCCAAGTCATGAAGAACTGAGTCTCACATTCATTGCTAAAGAGCCCTAAAACTCTAGCGTGAAATTGAAAGCTTAAATTGCTTGACTCGAAAATCTTGAAGTGGTCAAAATTGTTCAGGAACCAAGCGATCCTTTCGTTTACTGTGGCATTCAATGGAGGAACCAGAGGATTCTGGTTTCCTCTGCCAATTTCTCCTTCTTCTTCAATGGCCACGTGGGAAACCGTTGACTGTATTGCTTTCGGAATTCTGGGTTTATGCAATTGTAACTGAAGTTTCTGAGAAGCTTCATAATTCAAGCAACAAGGGGGGATTGTTATAACTTGGGAAAGAAGCAAAACAATCGCAGAGAAAGTGATGAAGAAGAATATAGTACAGAGTCTGGCACGTATGTGAATCCTCCGATAAATCATCTTACAGAGAATTCGACGAATGATGAAACAGGTAGCTAACAGAGAAAAATTGGAGCTTTGAAGAAGACAATAATGATATGAACGTAGAAAACGGGATGCAGGTCAAACCATCTACGGTCTTATGGATGAACCCGGGGTTTGCATCTTGCAGGTTGCAGCGAACGTCATCGATTTTTCTATTTGATTCTGTTATTAAATGAGTTTGATTGGCATAGATTTAAAATTTAAATCTTATTCTAAGCTATTGTCATTATCTTCTAAATCGATAATTAAAAATAAAATATTTTTTACACTACATTATACTTTTTTAATAATCTTTGTTAAGAAAAAATGCAAAACATGATCTTATCATGAATCCAACTGAGAATTAGAGAATGGTAACCTTGACTCTCAAATTGTACTCAAATAATATGCAAAACTTGAGAAGTGTTATAAAATATAATTGATGTTCATGTATTTTTATTTATAAATATATTGTAATCAAGGTAGAATTAGATCTTATTATCTGAAAGTCGGTTATGATTATTAGAATATATTAGTCACTAAGGACATTTAATTCTAAAGCTCATACGTTGTATATAAATAACATTATCTAGTCATAAAGAATACAATTTGGATATCATTTATAAAAGTGGTGTTTTGATACCATTTTTTTTTCTCTCGATCTCTTTTACTGTTTTCTTCTACTTCAAAATTCCTTCATTTTATAACATGGTCTAACCAGTAATGTCAAACATTAAGTATAAAAAAAAAATTTGCATGCCAATGTATCGTATCAAACAAAAAATTATGCAATGATTTAATTGCACAGTGTCTAAAAAATAAATTGTCCCATTTATAAAATTGTGTAACTTTTTATTTTTTATAAGGTATATATCTGTATTAGAGATTATTTGATCTTTATTCAAACACAATTTTTATCTCATAATTGATTGATAAAATTTAATAAAAATTGCGATTAATCCCAAAGATCCGTAGCTAATTAACTGTAATATCATCTCTTAATGCTAAATCGCTAAAAAATATTGTATAGTTTTAATGTTTTTAAATAAAGAATAGATTTATAAGTCATTTAGTGAAAAGAACTCGTGGTGCATAATTATTCTTCCAGTTACGAGAGTGCTAGTTTTTTTTTTTCATTATTGAACTAATATTTAAATGTTTTAGTCCTTTTTAATCCCATGAATATCATATATTTTGCACTTTTATTGTGTCAATAAATTTCTTTATATGCTTTAATTGCTACCAATTTTATACGACCCATTGAAAATTTCAGTTCAAAAATAATTACTTTTAGCTAATTAATGTGTTTTCTTATTTGAAAATAAAATGAGAACGGAAAGCCAGTAATTATAAATAAACG
>JANTPZ010008073.1:0-12051 GCA_025593235.1 Vachellia pachyceras | reverse complement strand
CAACAGATGCAAATGGAGGCACAGTGGATGGAAGCTTATGAAGCGCGAGAGAAGGAGAGAAGAATGAGGGAGCTAGAATGGAGGCAAACAATGGAGGCATTGGAGAATGAGAAGATAATGATGGATCAGAGATGGAGAGAGAGTGAAGATCAACGAAGGCTTAGAGAAGAAGCTAGGGCTGAGAAAAGAGATGCTCTTATCACTGCTCTTCTAAACAAGCTCTCAAGAGAAGACATGTAGATCCATGGTAGCTGTACTACTGCTGCTGCTACATTTTGTTTTACGTTCAAGCATAAAAAAACAAAAAAAAAAGAAGCTAGGTTTGTTCCGAGAAACTCTTTCTCATCTCAACTTAATTGTTTTCATCATCATAATCTCCTTCCTTTCATCGTTTTGTGTTGCTCACTGACTCTCTTTAACAAAAGCAACGGAAGACAACGAGGTTTAATTGCACTGTTATTGTTCCCAGTTCACTCTGCTCTTTTAGATTTCTTTTACATATACAAGTAGTGAAAGAGAATGATTCATATGTATGCGTGTATATATATTATGTGATTACCTGAGTGACTAGGTCACATTTCAACATTGTCAGGCCTTGCATTCACATCTACGGATTCAAACTTGAGATACTGTATTTAAGTGACCAATTTTTTCCCACTGTAACCAACACTTGGTAGATAATGATTCATATATATATATATATATTATAATATACTACTCGAGTTTGGTATTGATGGAGGGCTATTAGTTAACAGTGAAGAGAGAATGCTTCAAAGTTCAAAGAGACTGATTCAGAAGTCTTGAGTTGGGAGTAGGTGTAAGCATATAGAAGAGGAAAATTGAAATTACCTAACGAGGTGTAGAGAAAGATAAAAGGATGGCATAACATAGTGTCCATATATGAAGATAATGGTTGAAATCATCATGTTTATTTCATTGAGGAAGCACAGTCTTATATATACATATATATATATATATCGCTATATAATGGGGCATTTGCAATATTCACATCACAAACAAAAAGTTTACTCCCATTTTCTTTTCTTTTTAAATAATTCCCATTTTCAAAAGCATTCTTAAACTATAATCTTACAGATTCAGTTTACTGATTTAATTAGACTGTAAATGAAAGGAGAAGAGTAGTGAGTTAAAGATTATTTTATCAAAACGCTTTGGGATGAAGAACAGCTTTTTGCAGCCATTGACGATGTAATGTGAAAGCTTTTGGAATTTTGAAGAGGAGGATGTTTGTGTGTGCATGAGAGGGTAATTTGACAGCTAGCTGATTAGTGAATGAAACGAGATATACATTATATGGGTTGAAATTGACTTTGTCTCAGCTGATCATAGTAGTATGAACTTGTGGCTTTTAATTAATGTTTTGTTTGGGCTATGGAGGCTTCTCATCATGATACATGCATATGCATAAACCATCTATTTATGATATTCTCATTGAAACTTGATCTCTCTCTCTCTCTCTCTCTAATTTCTTTAGATATAATTATTATCAAGAGGAGAGGGAGAAATGCAAGATATTATAGTAAACTACGTCTATAATGCTACTCTCTCATTGTTACATATTCATTGATATTTTGATTAACTAGATAATGGTATTTAGATTTATACAATTCCTAAAAACTATTACGAAATAATATGGATTCAATTCGGTTTTGTCTTAATTTGGTCACCTTATGAATGTACGTACTTATTATTTATTGTAAATACAGTAGGATCCTAACATAACATGTAGTCTAGTTATAAATCATGCTATTCATGGTTTGTGAACAATATGATTTCTTGTATATTTTCTTATATATATATATATATATATTAATGACTGCACATCAGACAACTGTGTGATGATATCATAAGTAATGTCTGCATAATTATAAATTTTGTACACTGATTTAAATTAATTATTCATATATGTTTAATTTTTATTTTTGGGTGACGATATATTCAAGTATATTACGAAATTTCGTGAGCTTAATCGTCGTGTGTTCTATAAAATTTAACGCGTTCACAAGGGAACACATTTAAAACACAAATTCGTTTTTTCCTGAAACAACTTTAACTAAATGTGTCCTAATTTTTGACTGAAATTGTTTCTAAAGTCATTTATTAACTGTTCAATTTAGATAACGCCGTTAAGACCTAGATCTATATATACACACGTGCATGATAAATGTGCTTGTTTTTTAGAATACAACCACAATTTGATTGTTACACAACGCTGAAATTTCTCTCCATTCACACACTTTGTTGTATTCAAATCATAGGAATTTTGGTTTCAACGATTGACAAGAAGGCAGCATATACATATGCATAACTTTCTAAAATGATTTTTCAGTTCAAACACACCATAATAAGTACATACACATATGTAAAAGATAGTTTTCAATAATATACATATGTTATACTTTGCCAGTTTGGAAACACGGTATAGAAGTATTTCTATGCAAGCCGAGGTAAATATGTGAAGGAGATTATCTCGTTTTACGGGGAAAACACTGTTGAACGTGCGTTTAATTTTTCCAAACGCTTCACCAAACAAACCCACTATCAATTTTAAGACGAGTGAACTATGTAATTAAATTAAAGGAATTAAGATTAGGCAAAATGGGCATCGTATTTAATTAATTTGATCATTATTCTAGAGCAAAGAATTCGGACACATATATTTATATAATTGAAGAGTCATGTTTAACTAAATATAGAAGATTTCCCAAAGTTTGAATGCTTTTCTGCCGTGTGTGTAGGTTCCACCCAAAGAAAAACTAATGATTTGTTGGTGGTTTAAAAAAGATATTAAAAAGAAGAATATATATTGGACATGACAGGATTAGATTCCTGGGTCAAAACACACTATGTGAGATCTGATCTCCTAGAATTAGACTTTTATTAGAAGAATACAATAGGATAATTTCTTAGATTAGAATTGAGCCAATGGGTCCTCTTAAAACCAAAAGTAATACAGAAACAAAACCTACTAGTTATTCTAAATTAGGTTTTAATCTGAGTTTTGGCGATGAAACAGTGAAAATGGCAAATTTGGATGGTTGTGGAAGGAAGAACACGGATTTCCCCGAAAACAATGTGCTGTCTAATTAATTAAATCATCGATAATTTCATATCAAAACTGTGTATTCCTTTATCATAATAAATAATAACTTTTTTGTTTCTTTTTTCCTTGTCCTTGCATTTGCATTTATGGAATTGCCTAAAACAGTAATATCGTGACAATTCGTAAACGGCGACTCGTTTTGTTTAGTCTTTGAAACTATTTCCATATATATGATGGTGCTTCCTCTCTCCCTCTCTCGGCGCTCACCGACAAATGTATATATAAACACAGTGAACGAGCAACAATAGTCAATGGTTATGACTCCGACCGCACCTTCACATGAAGTTATATGAAAGATATTAGGTTTGTTTGTAACAACGTTTTTAAAAGTTAAACACACGTTCAACAGTTTTTTTCTGTAAAACGGGATAATCTCCTCCACATAGTTATCTCGATTTACGTAAAATTACTTCTCTACCACGTTCTCAAACATGTCCTTAATTCTTTATTTTGGTTATAATCCTCAAATTTTAAATCAATTTTATTGCTCGTTAAAGGGCAGAATGGTTCGGGTTTTCGTTAAATTATATGAACGAATATTTTAAATTAAATGAAATTATGGAATCAAAATCACTTGTATAAAACTTAATGGATGAAAACCATCACAAAAGAAAACTTAATAGATCAAGATTATATTACCATTTATATAATCATATAATCTCATATTTGTTATTAGCCACAGGCTACTTCATATTCAAGCATTTCTCAATTCTTAAATGGTCAAAGCTATTTCCACGAGAACCAACACGGGTTTGGAGTTTCTTTAATGGTTTTGCCAGCCTATGTTTTAGTGATAGGCGAGAACAATTAACCTGTTCTTTCTAAGTAAGTGAAATATAAAAAAAAGGTCAGAGACGTGACACTATTAATTTACACAAACGCGTTTCTCAGAAAGGTCAAAATTTTACCGATATATGAATGTGGATTTATATATATATATCACCGACTCTGACTGATCTGTCGTCTATGAAACATTCTTAGCCTTTAATATTGGAGTGATGATCCTTCTTCTGCAATTTCCGAAATTAGTCAACCACGTTCAGATCGAGTAACACTTTACAGCCCATCCGCACGTTGTTCTTGACTGTAATTAAATTCGGAGAATTTATTTACCCAAATAAATAAGATGATAGTAATGAGGATATAAAACCAGTGGGTCCAAGTTCCAAAACGATACCAACTGTCTGGTTACCAGCAGCTACTTTCTTCGGCCAAAGATGAAAAGTCAAACACAGGTTCATGTTGAGCTTATATTCCTGTTGGAGTGTTGGATACAATCTTTGATATAAAATCTCTTAAAAGTAAACGCCGAATATTTTATGTTTGTTGTTTCAGATATTATAATTAATGATCGGCCTTCCTGCTTACTCAAGTTAATTAGCTAGCTGCCTCATTAATTAAAGGCAAGCATACCATCAACAACACTCCCTTAACATTACTATTCATTTTTGAACACCAACAATATCATTATTCATTTTGTTTAGTACTTAATTTGGATTCTTAATATATAAGATGTAGTTTGCATTAAAATGATCGCAAACTAGATCTTTCTTTTGCCTTAATTACAAACTAGATCTTATATTAAGGATAGAAGATATTTTTAAATTGTTCATTTTTTTTTGGTAAACAAAGAGAGCTCAAGGCTCAAACAAAAGAGAATACAATAAATAGGGGGTATGAACCCACAAGATCTTTTAAGCACAACTCTTGAAGGTGGTGCGGGCATTGGTAATAGATCATAGAGGAAGATACAGCCTCCTTTGCAAGCGCGTCTGCCAAATGGCTTTGTTCCCTTGACATATATTGAATAATCACAGTCCAATTCCTTTCAATAAGTTTCCTTATTTCAGAAAGCAACATACCTTTGTTTGAAGCATTGGAATCAGTATTAAGCTCATTAACCAGCAACCTTGCATCAGATTCAATGATGACTCTTTTGAGGTTAGTGTGTATGTCCATGATCTATTACAGTGTGAGTACAATTTGAGGGTTTTAAAAGAGAAGTGAAACTTAATTGTTCAATAAACTCTTTCTTTTATGACTAGTTTTCTAGGTTGAGCTTCTCTATTAAATTTATACGCTCATAATATATTGGCGGAGTCGTCAAAGACATAGACACTCTTACATGAAGATTCATTATTACAAATAGATAAGGATTATAAATTTTTCAGGTTCCAGAGTGTAGAGTATTTTCATATAATACACTCCCTCCAAAACTCTATTCTTTATTATCAAATCCCATCTAATCCTATTTATAGGAATGTTTTACTTGATCCCATTTATAACCCATCTCATTAAATTTTTCATGTGAATGGACAATTTTACTCTTCATATATTGACTTTACTTATGCATTATAGTAGATATTAAATGTGGATAAAATTGAAAATTTATTGAATTTTAAGGCAGAGTTAATAATATTTAATATTTTCATTAGTTTATGTGAAATATGTTAGAAGTAACTTACAAATAAAATCAAATAATTAATAACCAGACTTAGCTAATGTGGGAGTCCTGTGTATTAGGGTTTTGTTTATAATATGGAGCAAGTGTGGCCCTCTGAAGAATTTAAATATCATCTATTACTGTTAGAGGAAAAAAGGGTCATCAAAGCGACGTTGCTTTTCAATTCAAGGATCACTAATTAAATGTACTGTCATGTGTTCTAATGATGATGCATCAGGAAAAAAAAAGTGGTGGCCATACTAATGAATGAATCATTAATAGTTAATTTCATATTTTGGTTAAATATATATGTGAGGCTGAAAATATATATGCTTCCATAAACTAGGAAGTCGGAATGAACTTGTTGAGGCGTCTCATTGGGCAATTACATGTATATATTTACTGAAAATTATCAAAATTTAATCGTTTAAAATTTTATTAATACATTTCTAATATGATCCCTATTTCAATTTTCATCAATATATAAACTTTTGGCCTTGTGTATCTCTTTTTCAGATATAAGTATAGAAGGACTAAATATAATGCCTATCTTATTTTCAATTCCCTAGTATAATTAAGTTTTGGAGTAAACAATATTATCACATTATCACGAGGAAATTAATTGAAGAATTTGTGTGCTTGATTCAATGTTATTCCAAATGATCCAATATGTGTCCTTATTTTCCAAATGATTCAATGTTATTCCAAATGTTATGGAGTAAACAAGATGAGCCCTTATTTTCTAATAGTATGTGATATATATATATATATATAATGTTTTTGTTTGGAAAAGCTTATTTACTCCCCAAAAGCACATTCAACAATATTTTTCCGTAAAACGAGATAATCTCTTTCACATATTTACCTCGGTTTGCGTAAAAGTACTTCTCTACTGTGTTCCTAAACAAACACAATATCATCCCAAATGATCAATGCTCTTTCAATACACATTCGTTTGTATCAAATAGTAAATTAATTGAAGCATATGTGTGCTTGATTCAATGTTTAAGAATCTCACAAGAACAAAGAACTTAATGTTATTGTGGAGGAACAAAGTTAGATTTAATCTGCCGAAAGCAAACTAAACTTTCTTCTTTTCTTTTACTGTGCTAATGGCATGAGATTCCATGGCTCCATAAAAGATTATATACTGCATATATTTCTACATATTTTATGTTAAAAAATATGTATGTCATTATATTATTGACTATTAATTATGTAGAACACAAAATATATTCACCTGAAATTCTGAATAAATTAAACTCCTGCACATTTCATATAGATTCCCCTCGCAGAGTTAGTAGGATATTTCAGTAAATCGAATTGTTTTGAAAAGATAAAAAATGAATCATTACACAGACCTCTTAAGATCAAGTAGCATGTTTATCATCAAAATCATATATAACTCTAAATTAAATTAAGCTAAAAATCACTCATCCTTTAGTTTAATTATTATTCTAATTTGTAATATAATATATATAGTTTGATTGACTACTCTTACAGATATGACTTCTGTCTCAGTCTCACAACGAAACCACAGAATTGAACCAAAACCATAAATGATCACACACACACACACATTTAATTTCTATTTCTCCACTGAGGGAATAATGTGAACAAAGTTTAGTGGATCCTCTTTGTCCTCTGATCTGGGGGCATTTACCAAAATATAAAAGCACTACTCATAACTTACTTTGTCCCCCCCCCAAAAAAAAATCTTCATATCTTTTTGAAATGTTATTAATAATAAATATAGGAAAAGGTATACATAAGATAGCTAGTACTCAAGCATTTACAATTTACAATGTTCTTCTTGTTTTTATAATTAATTTATCTAACAGCTCAGTTAAGAGAGAGATAGATATATATATATATTAGACTTAAATATATAAGGCATATAGAGTTAAATGTCTGTCACTTATTCTGGTTATTAAATCAATTTAAACTAAATTTGAATTGGCACAAGTTATGGCATCGATCATATCAATTTAATTATTCACTTCTCAAATCTTCAAAATGTTTGAGTTCCAATAATAAGAGATAACACATTATAGTACTAAGTAAAAATTTTGGAAGTTAAGACATACATTTTTTATTTAACCTATCCCTTACAATATCTGATCCAATGAAAATTTTAAGGGAGAATTACTCAGAGGTCTCAAGTAAGGGAATGTGTTGCAAAATGGTCCCAAGAGGTTGTAAATGGTAGCTGCTTCACTTGTAAATTGTGCTTCTCGACTTATCATTAACAACCTCTTGGGACCATTTTGTAACGCATTCTCTTGCTTGAGACCTTTGGGTAATTCTCCCAAATTTTAATACCCTGTCATTCGCCCGCAGTGAATTGGTATTTGGCTCCTGGCAAAATAAAAATGAAAAGAACTGGTAATTGGCTGACTTATTTTTTTATTCTAATTCTTAATTAATCCATTCACATTTATTCATTTGACCTACCGTGCTTAATTATATGATTAACTATTCATCTTAAGTCTTGTTTGAATTGATTAGAGCACCTACTAAGTGGGTTTAGTTTTGAGAAAGTTGACACTAATATCATTTATTATAGGTATCTTAGAATGTAAGCTGCTTTTTTTTTTTATGTGGACCATTAATTAATTTGAATGTGGGAAAGTTGGCTGAAAATGATTTACCATTAGACCGTTTCTTATAAAACCCATTCAAGAATGCCAGATTTTTATTTAAATAAATTACATATTGCTTTTAATTTAAGCATTTCACAGTGTCAATAACCATGTTTAAAAAATTATAGAGAAAATACAGTGGAAATGCATGGGCATTTTTTTTAATTATTTGACAAACAGAGACAAATAACTTATGCTACAATATAATATTTAACTCGATTCAAACATGTTCGGTAATGAGTCTAATTGAGGTTTGAACACCAAGCCACTTATAAACATTTTTTATGATGTGAAACTTGAGTAATTTACAATTCCAGAATAATTTATTCGTATAAAAAACAGAAATAATTTATAATTTGTTGGTGTCACAGGTCAATTTGATGGATGGGCTTTGTCAATTTTTTCTCTGCCCATAATTCCTGTTATTGGGTCATGGACCAATATTAATGTGCAGGTTTTGTTCAATAATGAAAAGTATCATCCGTGGGTTCAACTGGTGAAGGGTTTGAGTTAGTATTCTTACCTAAAACGGAGAGGGTTCGATCCCAAAGAAGGTTACTTAGTTGTAGCTCCAGTCTTGACGTTTGGGGATGCGTCTCTACAGCTTAGTGAAGCTGGGTATATCTACCTGTATGACCAGATCTGAAAGGGCTTGCTCTCGTGCCTACAGGGACATGCCCCAGTAGATTATGAGTTAGATGCCCTGCTTTTGTATAAAAAAATAATGAAGAGTAGAACACATGGTTCAACCTAAAAGCGTGTTTGTAAAATAATATATTTACAGGTTTTATGAAAAATAGTTGCTTGAGAAATAAAAATATTGTTACACACATTTTTAAGATTGTTCACAACCAATACTGCCTAAATCTAGTAGTCAATTGTTGAATAAAAATAAAATAAGTGTTTAAAGTGAAATTCTGATCAGTGGTCGTATTTGTAAATTAAAAATTAAGAATGACAGAAATACTTTAAGAATTTGAGATGTATTAGCAAATACATCTGATACAATGGGAAAATAGTAGTTTGGCTAGTTAATGATTAATCAAGTAAACACAAATTAAAGTTAAGTAAACTCATATTGATCACATGCATGTTTTATTATCGATAAACTCTATTGTAATTATGCATATTTCACTCATATATTATCATAAAAGATTATAGCACAACATTTTTTAATTACCATAGGCCTTATTAAATAAACTATTTATTTTTATTAAAACAACCATCTCATATAATTTGAATAACAAATTCATGAAGGAAACTCAATGCTCTCTCCATCCCTCCCAACCCAAAAAAAAACAAATACTATACTGTTATTTAAGATGAAATAGACAAAAAAAATTTTTGGGAAAAATTGATTTGCAACCATTTATTTGTTTTATCAATCGAAAAAAATATCATTTTCAAACATTAATGGTTTGGGGTGTGAAAGTCAGCGGACTAGTGGATAGCAAAAGCTGGTTGTGATGTTTTGTAAGCAATAAAAAATTTGAATACCAACAAAAAAACAAGGGCCTACACGAATAAGTACTAGGAATATTTAAATATATTCTCCGTTTGGCAACACTTCTAGGGAGTCCAAAAGTCCGTTTAACGGTATTTTTCAGCAAAACGAGATAATTTCCTTAATATATTTATATTGGGTTACATAAAATCATATCTCTACCGCGTTCCCAAACGGATCCATTTTACCTCTGGAAATCGAGGTTCATTCCAAAATTAAAGAAGACAAAACAATCAAAAGAATTAATCATCTTTGCCTGTAAGCTTTTTCCATTCACACCTCTTTTTCTTCAAGGACCAAGAGGGGAAAAAGGATTTACAGAAAAGATGGAAATTGACCAACATGTCTTAATTCTTGTGGAAGGGGTTTTGACTATTTAACCACAATATTTTAAATTTAAGTTTAGGTCTGTGTGAATACAAAAACTGCTTTTTTTCCCTTAAAGAAAGTTACTTCTAATTGGATTTGATAATGCTTGATACAACCAAGTTAGACAGCTTCAGTAAAAAACCAACATAAGATAGAAATTGGCCAAGATATGTTAGTCATCATGGAGGGGCTTAGCTGTATAATCACAAAATTTTAAGTTCAAGTTCAAGTCTACGTGAATGCATTATATGTTTTTGAAAGAACGGTATATAATTAGATTTGACAATGCTTGATCTGATTCAGGTAAATATTCTTATTTTTTGAAAAAAACAAAAATAGGAGATGGAAATTGATAGGGTTGGGTGTGATTGTAGAGAGAGAATGTGGAAGGATTGGAGATGGGATTGCATGAAAGGCACAAACCTTTTGAGACACAAAATGGTTGAAGCATATATGATATATGAATGCATGTGAGTGGTCCACTACGAGACACTGTGTGTCTCCTCACCCTCTTCACAATTATTTGTTGATTGATTCAGATTGGCCACTTCTCTCGTTTCATTTGCGAGCCATTCACTTTCCTTTTTCTTCAGCCTTTCATTCAATTCAATTCAATTAGAACACTCACTTCTCAAAACCACCATGCTCTTAAGTGACAGACAGTGACCCATCTCTCATATCCATCTCATCTCATCTTCATTTTCATTTCATAACATGTTCCTTTTCCCTTCCATTCACATTTTTAATGCTCTTGGACCTCCCCTCAGTATTAGTGGGTCAAGAGTCTTGTCCTTTTCAATCTTCATCACTGTATGTGTTCGGCCCTTTTCAGGTATGTATACATGTGTATATTTACATATCTAATTTAATACCAGAAAAATGTCATTTATTTTCCATCGTTTAATGACTATTTTCTGATGGAAAATAACATTCAGCGATGGATTTTTCCGTGGAATGACATTTTTCTGTTATGCCTCGTTTGGTACGCAGAATTCATTTCGATGGATATGGATATAGAAATGGATGTGGAAATGGAAATGGAAATGGAAATGAGGTTTAAAAGTATATTCGGTATGTTATGAAAATGAGGTATGATTTTTAAATGAAAAGACCTAAAGCCCTTCTAAATTAAATTTTTTTAAACTTTTAAAACTACCTAAATCAAATTAAAATTTTTTTTAAAAAAATTTTAGATGGAATTATCTCTATGGATTTACAAATCCAAGCTTTTGAAATGGAATTGTAAATCCATGGTTTTGGTGGAATTGGCTTCCATGTGGAAGCCAAGTCCATAGTACCAAACATGCATGGATATGGAAATCAATTTCATTTCCATATCCATGCCTCCAAATTCTATGGTACCAAACGTGCCCTTAGTATTTGCTCCTTATATTTAATCTTTGATGAAATATAACTGTTTTTTTAAAATCATTTGTAATGGAAATTACTATTTTGATAGAAAACCCTCTTAGCTTGTGCAATCAATAAGAATAATTTAGAGAAAATTTATAAAATTAAGGAGTTAAATGGAATGAGATTTAATAATTAGAATCAAAACAAACCCCTTCACTGACCCTTACATTTAGAGCATGAGGAAGATGCATTTAAACATGTGATGTTAAAACGGTAATATGATTATACTTGATCTTATTTTTATATACAGTGATTAACTTGTTTTAGGTGATCCAATGGCCTTTCTAGGGATTTAAATATTGGACAAAAATGATATCTTTAAACTTACAAACAGAGTTGGCCAAAGGAGATAGACAAACTACTGAGTTTATTTATATTTATCTCAATTTTCATCTAAAATTGGTGTTTGAATTTATGAAAGTACATCATCAATTTGATGAAGAAATATATCACTTCATCAAGAACAACCAATTTACAAGTGTTCTTCACTCTCACAAGAAGAAACTACAATAATCTTCAGTAGCAGATAACCCCACAATCAAATGTGTTAGAACAA
>JANTPZ010008072.1:0-12356 GCA_025593235.1 Vachellia pachyceras | reverse complement strand
AAAAAACAGCCTCCTAAAATTTAAAAAAAAAACTGGAAAAGGGTAAACAGGAAAGAGAAAGATGAAGATGATGGTAAAAACAATTTTATTTTAAAATGTTCGAGTCAATGAGTATCTCTTTATAATTAACAGAAGACACTTAGAAGGTGAACACTAGGCAAATTTGGCAGCATGACATCATGTTTCCACACAGCAACAGTCCTTTCAAATATGCAGTAGACTGAGTCTACAACCAGTTATAAAAGAAAATAGAGATCTTCATATTTCCCTCATAATTAAATTGCATTACATTAATAGTTGTTAACTGAGACTAGGAAAAATAATCTGAAAGTCTTGATTGTTGATGTACCCTAGAAGGGTATTTATACATTGGAGATACAATTAAAATAATATTAAATATAATACCTAATTATGTGGATCTAACTAATATATTAATAATATATATTCCCTAACATATCTCAACACTCCCCCTCAAGTTGGAGCATACATGTTAATCAAACCCAACTTGATCTTATCTCGAACAAAGTGATAGTCAATTTTGATGTGTTTCATTCGTTCATGAAACATGGAATTTGAGGCTATATATAAGACAGCTTTGTTATCATACCACAGCTTCACCGGCAAGGATGCAGTAAAGCCAACCTCCTTCATTAGCTGATAAACCCATATAATCTCTTGAGTTGACTATGCCATAGCTCGAAACTCAGCTTTTGCACTCGATCGTGACACCACATTTTGTTTCTTACTCTTCCAAAAGACTAGATTCCCACCCACAAAAACACAATTTCCTGTAGTAGATCTTCTGGTAGCTTTCGACCCACCATAATTAGCATCACAAAAGCGTTCAATTTCAGTGTGACCATGATTCTTATACAGTATATACTGTGACCAAGCGCCCCCTTTAGATAGTGCAAAACATGCTCCAGGGCCTCCCACTAGACTATAGTTGGTGTTGCCAGGAATTAACTAAGGACACTAACGAAAAAAGTGATATCAAGGTGAGTTACTGTAAGATAGTTCAACTTGCCAACTAGCCTTCAATACCTTTCAGGATTTTCAAATGGTTTGGTCTTCTCAGGATTAAGTTTGTTTCTCATATCCTCAGGTAGTTATTCAAAAGGCACTGTGCCATTAATATCAAGAAATGGGTTTGGAATCATAGAGACACTGCTTGGTGTTGCTCCTAGTTTTCCTGTTTCTTCCAACAAATCAAGAACATATTTCCTCTGTGTCAAGAGAATCCTTTTCTTACTTTTCATAACCTCTATTCCTAGAAAGTACTTCAAGGGGCCCAGATCTTTTGTTTGAAAATGAGAGTTGAGGAAGGTCTTGAGCAACGAAATTACAGAGGTATTGTCACATGTGATTACTATGTCATCAACATAAACAACTCCTAAAATAACGTCATCATCCGTCCTTTGGTAAAACACAAAATGGTCACACCTACTTTGATGCGGGCCAAACTTATGAACTACTGGCTAAACCTGTCAAACCAAGCTCGCGGACTTTACTTTAGAACATATAAATCTCTGAAGCCGACACACCATCCCATCCTCCCCCTGAGCAACAAAACCTGGTGGTTGCTTCATATAGACTTTTTCGTGTAGATCACCATTCAAGAAAGCATTTTTAACATCAAGCTGATGAAATTCTCAATCATAAGTAGCAGCCATAGAGATGAAAAGATGAACAGAAGAGAGTTTCGCCACAGGGAAAAATGTCTCAGAGTAGTCAATGCCGTAAGTTTGAGCATACCCCTTAGCAATAAGACAAGTCTCAAGGCGTTCCACAATACCGTCAACTTTTGTTTTAACTGTAAACACCCACTTACATCCAATGGCCTTTTTTCCTATCGGTAAATCAACCAGAGCCCAAGTACTAGCCTGATCAAGAGCCATCATCTCATCCTCCATTGCAGCATGTCAACCAGAATGATTCAAGGCTTGGTGAAGAGTTTTAGGAATAGAGATGGAATCTAAAAAAGCAATAAAAAACAGGACGTCGGAAACAGATTGGTATAGGAGACATAGGAAGAAATTGGATAGGTACAACTACGTTTACTTTACGAAGAGCAATGGGAAAATCGGCTGAATCTATAACAGTAGAAGGGTTGGAAATTGGAGATGGGGAATCTAGCTCATGTACAACTGAATCTGGAACATGTTCACAAATATCTAGAGCAGGGCCACAAGTAGGAATGATAGGGTTATAGGCTGGATCAGACGACGTACGTACTGGGGGCCATGAGGTAGAGAGGGGACATCACTAACCGTGGATCACCTTTGATGGACATGAATGACTGGTGGTTTGATGGGTGCCTGAATAGGTGCTAGAACTGGTGGTGGTAAGACACAATAGACTAAGAGATCATCAAAATCATCGACCTTAGCAGTGACAGAGGAAGAAGAAGATGGAAAGAACACAATAGAATCATGAAAGGTGACATCTGTAGCCACAAGATACCTACAGAGAGTATGAGAGAAACAATGATACCCCTTTTGAACCATTGAATAACCAAGGAAGACACATTTGAGGGACTTTAGATCAAGTTTGGAGACAGAAGGGCCAACGTCACAAACAAAACAAACACACCCAAAGATTTTTGGATCAATAGGAAATAATATAGTGTAAAGGGAGACACCATTAAGAACAAAGGAAGGCATACGATTGATCAAAAAACATGCAGTAGACACAGCATCAACCCAAAACGGATTAGGGACAGTCATTTGAACCATGAGAGCCCGAGCAACTTCTAATAGGTGTCAGTTCTTTCGTTCAGGAACACCATTTTGAGTAGGTGTATCGGCACAAGACGATTGATGAAGAATGCCGTGCTGAAGCATGTAATTTTGAAATTGTACCGAGAAATATTCCTTGGTATTATCACTATGTAATGTTTGGATAGACACAGCAAACTAAGTTTTAATTTCAGCATAGAAATTATAAAAATGAGAAAATAACTCAGAACAATATTTCATTAAGTAAAGCCAAGTTGTTCGAGAAAAATCATCCAAAAAGGTAACAAAATACTTAAAACCCGTTTTGGACTCAATAGAACAAGGACCTCAAACATCTGAATGAACTAACCCAAAGGGGGACGCAGCCCGTTTATTGACTCTAGACACAAAATAGACTCGATGGTGTTTAGCAAACTGACACCAATCACAATCTAATGATGACAAATGACTAAACTGAGGATAAATCCTTTTTAAGGACATCAAAGACAAATGACATAAATGACAATGAACTTCAAAAGGAGATGCATCACCAGAACAAGCAACAGAACGAGGCAGCCGATCATCCAGGAAGTAATGTCCTCTAGATTCATTGTCGTTACCAATAATCCGTTTCGTCATGAGATCCTGTATCAAACAATGGTCAGGAAAGAGTGAGATAAAACAATTTAATTGTCGAGTAAGTGTACTAGGGGAAAGGAGATTAAAGGTAAGATCAAGGACATCCAAAACAGAGGCTAAGTGGATAGAGGAAGTGGGTTGAACAGTTCCAGATCCAATAACACGGGAATACGAACCATCAGTAATAGTTACGGAAGAGGGGTTGGCATATGGCGTAAATGATGAGAAGAGATAATGGTTACCTATCATATGATCAGTGGCACTGGAATCGATGATCCACTTCGAGGAAGAAGTAGCAAGGCAAGAATCAACTCTACCTGTAGCAAGAGCACTAGCAGCGGAGGTGGCAGGATGCTGAGGAAGGGACTCAGTATCATTAGGAGTCATAGCCCATATGGGCAAAACCAAACCGAGGCTGTTTATTCTGTAACTTGCAACAATAGCGTTTCATGTGACCAAGTTCCTTACAATAGAAACAGTCAATGCCATTAGAAGGCAGGGTGGTGTTCCTTGGCCAGGTTTCCCTTTGGTTCTTGTGAGCAAGTCCCCCACTACTAGCTAAAGCACTAGCATTTGGATTTGGAGCCAATTGAGACAAATTGTCGGCACGCAACACATGGGAATAGACATCCTGAAGAATAGGAAGGTCAGAGCTAGATTGAATTTGAGAAAGAACTGTCTCAAACCTAGGATGAAGGGCAGTAAGAAAGCTCATAATAGCATGTTTCTTCATATTATCAACCCGGGTCGAAAGATCAGCATCAAGGGGCATCAACATCTTCAATTCCTCATACATACGCTTAAAATCCATAAAGAAGTTTCGCAAAGGCTGGTCTCCTTGTTAATCATGATAAAAACCTTTGCATACCTCATGAATATGAGTGATATTCCCTTTATTAGAGTACATAAACTCCAAATAATCCATAATCTCTTGAATCGTGAGCAGTGGCTAATAGAGGGAACTATACTACTCAATGGAATTCTTAATCTGTAAGAACAACTGAGCATCTACTCTAGCCCAAGCTAATTTAGAATCATCTGTATGCCTCAGTCAAATGACCCTCTTTTGCAATGCTCAGCAAGTACATATGAATGATTTCACTCCAATCCAAATAGTTAGTCCAATTCAACTTGTGATCGGTGATCCTGGTTATAACCGGAATAACATTAGGAGTGCCACTAGCTTTAGATTCAGCCATGAGTAGAAGAAATCAAAATCACCAGAAGATCCAACAACAGCAAAAACAGTAAGAACCAACAAACCAAATCATTGTAAGGCCCAACAATAGCAAAGCAGCCGTAAACTACCAAATACCATGCCCAAAAATCCCAAGAACCAATAAAGACAAACAACCAACTTCAAATAAATCCATAGAACAAGCTGAAACAAAGGAAACTGTCAAAGCCCAGTCACTAAACGTCACCACCCAACCATGAAACTAGCCTAACCACACCGGAAAAGGCAGTTGACGTTAGCGATGCAAAAATCATCCAAAAACGCCTTCACACGCGTCGCCAAAGTGCTGCTGTAAGCATGGAGCATGTACCTCACACGCTGACGTACGGATGTCGAACCACCTGGAAAAAACCAATTTGGGGGTGGGCAACCTGAAGGGTCAGCGCGTTTCACCAAAACGTGCCTCCCGAATACACACAAACTCCCACCCTCTCTTATGTGAACAATACAGCAACAGAAAAGGAATTATAAAACCCTAGGCTCTAATACCATGTTAACTGAGACTAGGAAAAATAATCTGAAAGTCTTGATTGTTGATGTACCCTAGAAGGGTGTTTATACATTGGAGATACATTTAGAATACTATTAAATATAATACCTAATTATATGGATCTAACTAATATATTAATATATATATTACCTAATATATCTCAACAACAGTAAACTTGAATAGGAAAAAAATGAATAATCTAGAACATACCAAACTGCAAGATTTGTATCAGAGCAAGTAATAGAAGCCCCCATAGATGGGAGGAGGGTGGGGGGAATAGCATAGAAAAATAAAGAGTACTCAAGAAAATCTTATTGTGAACTTGTAAAAATAACATCACTTTGTTCAGTTATAGAAAACATTTCTAGTACACACATTACTCTCTGCATACAACATAAGAGAGTGGTGGAAGTTGGATTTGAAAATATCTAAGCTTAACCTTGAACTGTTCAGGAAGTTTTCTGTTTTGTAATCATAATATTGTAAATGACAGAGTGGAGAGTTATAAGAAGTTAGCTAGAGAATATTAGAAGTGACCGTTAGAATTAGTGCCTATACATAAAGAAGACATCATGATAATTCTCATTTTGTTCCTTTCTTTCCTTTGGTAAACACTCATCTTCAATAGATGAGTGAACCATTTTACTCTCATATAGTCTTTTTCCTAGATAAATTTCTTATAACTGATCACATAAAGTAACACTTTTAACTTCCAACCAAGACATACATATATTAGGAAAGAAAATGTTAAAACTCCTAACTTGATTCTGGACCACTTGAGATGCCATTCTATAGCAGTCACGAATCAATCTTCCTGGCTCTCCTGCAAATCAAAGTTCATGGTGTGATCTGAGAAGATTTACAAGAAGCAGTGCCTTAGAACAAATCACAGGAAAAGGTATATCCATGTATACATATCTGGTCTGAGAAAAACCATATAGGCATGTAAATAGAGGATAAAACTTCAAAAAAAAAATTGAAAAGAAAAGATACAGAGGTGCATAGCTAAGTTACAGTTCAAAATTGGTAAAAATATGGCATGAAGTTTTATCAAAAGAGAGATTAGCGCTATATACTTTTTCAAGGTGAAAAACTACCCTTGAATATTCAAAGTGGGAGCGAAAATGTCATGAAGTTAAATATAACCTAAAACCGTTACTTTTTGTGGTGGAGCCCGCACTATTGTTACATATGCATATATAACAATATTAGCTTATATTTAACAATTATGACATTTTTGCTCCTATTTTGAATGTTCAAGGTATTTTTGCACTTTAGAAAAGTATTTGGTGTAGAATGCTCTTTTAGTAAAAGATTATGAGTATTTTTGCACGTTAACCCTAGTTTGCTCAAGCGTGTAGGCCCGTGGCATATGAGTTGGAGCTCCCTTTGGACGCCAATGATAGAAGACCATTTCTGACTTACTCCAGGCGTGGGAAACGTGATCAAGAGAATCACGGGGATGAAGACTAAGTCCAGAGGCAGTTCACTTTTATTCGTTAATTGTTTATTTTTAATTTCCTATTTGAATGTCAATTGCTAAATAGGCGCTACGCACTAGGATTAGTTAGTTATTCTGTTTCTGTATTTCCATTCCACTATCCAAAAATGTTGCTGTATTATTTCTATAAATTTGGCCTCTGGCCCTGAGGAATGACATGAGAAATTTTACAGAGCAAACCATTTTGGGAGAAATTCTCCTTAGGCTATTTGAGAGAGAGAGAGAGAGAGAGCGAGATTCTTGTTTTCCTCTTTTTCAATAGAGTTACTTATTCGTTTCCCTTTTATCTATTCAGAAAATCACAAATCAGGCAAGCATACTTTCGGTACTTACCAATTTGGCATCAGAGCCGCGTTTCGACCACTATGGTGACCACCCGAGCTTCCAATGCAAATCAGGACTCTGAAGCAACCCAATCGGCAGCTGACCCATTAGCGGCCATAGCCTCTCGACTCGACGCCATTGATGCTCTAGCCGAGAAAGTCTCGACGCTGGAAGCAGCCTCTGCCCGACGCGAGAGAGGAAAGACAAAGACGCACTGGGAACCCGACAGCGAAGACGATTTCGAAGGCTTCTCCCGGCGTCGACTGCCATACACAAAGCTGGAATTCCCAAAGTTTAGTGGAGGGGATCCGAGGGGATGGATTCTCAAGGCGGAGAAATACTTCAAATATCACGAAACTCCTGAAAAGCTGAAGGTGGATGTTGCATCGATGAACTTGGAAGTATTACAAGAGTGCTACGGTCCGCCGGAATTCCAAAACCCCGACGAGTACTTGTGCGGCGTCAAACAAACCAGCAGCGTCCATGAATATCGACTGGAGTTCGCGCGCCGATCTGCTCGCGTGAGGAATTGGCCGGATCATTGCCTCTTAGTTGTTTTCATAAATGGCTTGAAGGAGGAATTGAAGTCGGAGATTAGAATCCTGATGGGCTCGGCACTACATCTACCAAGGAGGCCCAGACTTACCAGAGAAAGAGGACAGCTGGGATAGGTCCAGCAGGGCCCAGGCCCAAGGACCAACATGGAAACAGTGGGGAGGTAGTTATCTAGGTTGGTGTGCCATGAGAGACGGAGGTAGGCAGAGTGACGGCTGTGGAGAGACCCAACCTCTCGAACGTTGGGGGAAGTGCTTGTGTTATCTTCTTCTGTAGTTTTCCCTTTCCTTGTAAGAATGCAGACAGCTACCATATCCGTTTTCCTCTTCCTACTCCATAGAAGAGGGTGTAGATGGCTGCCTCTATTCATAATACAACATCATTTTTCCCCAGTTCCATCAAATCCATAAACCTAAGACCGTGTATAGGGCCACTAGCCTAGCGTTGGAGTATGAGGCCAAGCTAAACGCAACTCGTGGGCACCGGCCCACTACCACAGCGGCCCAAAGTCGAAGCTTTCAGCCCATTTCAGCCAGGGAAAATAATACAGCAGCATTTTTGGATAGTGGAATGAAAATACAGAAACAGAATAACTAACTAATCCTAGTGCGTAGCGCCTATTTAGCAACTGACATTCAAATAGGAAATTAAAAATAAACAATTAACGAATAAAAGTGAACTGCCTCTGGACTTAGTCTTTATCCCCGTGATTCTCTCGATCACGTTTCCCACGCCTGGAGTAAGTCAGAAATGGTCTTCTATCACGTAACAATCACCGGCTAATAAAGATATCATAATAAACAGGCATTCCTTTGTTTCACCTTCATGTGTTGTTATTTTTATTGCGTTGAAACAACAGCATAGATGGAAGTAATCCAATTCCAACTTACCCGCTCTTTCTGATTCTAATTCCCCAGCAGACATTATTACAGGTTCAATTCCCACTGCTTGAAATATGAGTTCTGTTTGAAATGATTTCCCCTGCCCTTTTCCTACCCAAATACCTGAAAAAGAGAAAATATAAGTGACTTTTCAGACCAACTGCATGAAAATGTACCCTTAAATATTCCGAGGATACTGAAAGAATTCCTTGTATTTGTTTAATTTCTTTTATTCAGATTAAATTTGGTTACTGAATGTGTATTGATATTAGATTAAAAATATCAGGGTAGAGGTTTTCAGTGTCAATATCAACATCCCTTTCTATTAGAAACTAGAAAGATCAACTTTTAACATAACAGGCATCATGAAACCCAAAAACATGTGTCCATCCCAGAAAAAGATATATTAATACCTAATTACAATGCTTTTTCTTTCTTCAGGGTTCAACATAAACTTAAAGGATTAGTTTGCTGTTAGTTTATACCTAGGATCAAGGAAACCTTAGTCTTGAGGATATGAGCAAGGTAGTTCTTCACAATGTGGCATACTGCATTTCACAGATCACATTTACAAGAACACAAATCTATTAGTAAGATATCTAAATTTAAAATTAAATGGTAGATGCCATTATCAAAATTATTAGCAGAATTTAATAGTTGTAACTGCATTAAGGACATATAGACTTGACATAACCATTAGTAAGAAAGCAATAAAGTGGGTTATAATTGATAGAGACAACATTTAGAGAAAGAATTTGACTAATATGACAACCACTTCTATAAAAAGGAAAAAAGAAATCACTTTTACCAAGCCCTGTTACTTCTTGAAATTGAGTCATCATAATTTCTTTGCAATAGCCTAGTTTCCAGCGAACTTTCCAACTTTATCCTGTCAAAGACAGTTAAAAATGACTTGAAAAATTGAAGTGTAAAGAAACAAAAAAAGAAACAAAGAATGTGAAGGCTAAGTTTACATGGCAATGATGGATATAGATGTTAACAAAAACATAAGGAATGATATTCAGATCATTGGAGTCTGTGGCTACCCAAACGAAGCAAATGTTATAATTTAATTCTTCTTTTCCTTAACTATAACAAAAGGGAGAAAAGCCCCCCCATTGATGCTCATGTAATGCAGGGAAGACTATGGTGAAAAGATCAGTTCTCCGAATGAACACGAGGAATTTGGATACAATGCATAATAAAATTCTATTTAGACAAGATAAATATGAATCTTTTGTTTGCTAGAACATGTATCATCCGAATGAAGGCAATCAAATTTGAGTATTAGAGGCTCGGGCACTAATTGTGGGCACCTCTCCCCATAGGATTTGAAACTTTATTTTCAAAAATATGAATTTTTTAATAGACCACATCTATCTAGCAATCAATATGTTACTACTATATCCCATATTGTCATGGAGCATCGACCTCAGTAAAGACTGACATATAAACAAACATTGTCTGATAAGACCCTTCTTTTGTCTAATTTGAATGCGAAAAATGGCAAGAGTATTGGAGAGGTTATTTTCTTACCATGAAGAATGGAGCGATGTAATAATCCCCTTGAAGGTTTTCAAATGACCATGTCACTTTTTGACGGTAATCAAACACAATGTCCGCTACACGAAAAAGGGAAAATAAGAAATTACGAGATAAAAAAAAAAGTAGAAGCAAACGTATCAAGAGGTAGATCTAAAGAAAAGTCATTACAATCTTTGCCGAGAAAATTCCCAGCAAAAAGGTCATCTATGACGCCGGCCCTCTGGCCAACAGCGATGTTCATATTATCGGCCTCTTGGCCAAGACGATAGAGATAGTCTCTGCCTTCGGCGTCTTTGGCTTCCCACGACGACTGATTAGAGAGCTTCTTCTTCTTCTTGACCTCGTCTCCGTCATTTTGACTAGCGCAACGAACAGAAAATGGGGATGAAGTGGAATTGGGGGAAGCGAGGCAAGAGGACTTGAGAAGCGACAAAGAAGAGAACTTGGAGAATTGAGGGGCAGAGCAAAGGATTGAAGCCATTGAAGGATTTGCTTTTGACGATGCTTAGCTCCCGCTTTAATTGATTACAGTTGGTTTTTTTGGACCGTTGCGCGCCACAAAATGACGCTCATGCTTTTGTCGTTTAGTCCAACTTGTCTATTTACATTCCTGCCCAAAAATCCAGGATAACATGTGCTTGTTTGGGAAAGTATGACTCCCTAATGGATATTTTTTAATTAAGATAATTTTTTTATATTTACATCGTAAATCGTAAAAATATTTTTTTACCGTTTTCATAATAAAAATCAAGTTTATGGTATGCTTCAAGATTTTTAGATCAGTATTTAAGGATTAAAAAAGTAAAAAAAATGCAAGATATGAATATGAGACTTTTGGTCATCATACACGTAGAAGAGATCAGAACAATTTTATTTTAAAACTTCAAAGATTAGGGGATCAGCCTCTTGCAATAGATATAACACAATGATATTGTGATAAATAATCTCATTAATCAACTAATTAACACAATGATATTATGATAAATAATCTCATTAATCAGTTTAAGAAAATCCCAAACACCCATTTGAAAAGTTGTTTTGTCGAAAATTATTCCGCACATTATGGATTATTGATAAAATATACTGTTTTCCTAATCCTAACTACAGATAAGGTGGAGAAAGTGTAACACAATATGATTCAAAAAAAAGTGTTGGAACTGATTCAACTTAGTAGTGATAATTTGATCATCTATTAGGAAAGCAAGAACATCAAAACTTAGTTCAGAAAACTCCTAAAAGTATTTAAATAGGTTTTTTTAAATAATTTTAGAAAAACTTTTCTTACATACTTGTAATGCACAAATTTAATAAAAAATAAGCTAATGCAAATATACTCTACTGAGCTAATGCAAATTAAATTTAATAAAATTTAATAAATAGGTTTCATGCATTTTATCAGAAAAAGCACACAAGTGATTGTGAAAACCATAAGCCACATTTTGAAGCTAAACATAGTGTCCCTTATGAGAGATTCAATAGTCATAGAGCGTAAAACACTGTTGACTACGGCTAGCAACCTCAATTCTCAAGTATGAAACCAAACACTTCACTCAAAGGCACTATGAGATCAAACAATATGTAGAAACTGAAATGATACAACCACAAAAAGTGTAGATATTACAGCTTAATTAGTAGTTTAATGTTCAAACCCTAGATATGCACAAGTAATAATTACTTGAAGTTAACAAGATTTTTTTTATTCCCGTGAAATTGGACTAATCGGTTAATAGTAATGGGCAGTTGAAAAATCTAAAAAGTATAATGGAAACATGAGTCATTGGAAAAAAAAAATTAGATATTTGTTCTATAGGTTTGAACCTTAACTCTTAAGCAACATTAGAAACAGATGTCTTGTAAAAGATCAAACAACAATCTGATAGATGACAAATAATGGCATATGTTCATCGTGAAACATGACATTATTGTATAATCTAATTTCTCTGGCAGCATTCATGAGTCTCTGTCCATTTTTCTCCACATCCATAGCAAAACTCAAACTGGCACCTGCAAAAATGAAATTATACATTCCATTTACCAATAAATACATATCAAGAGGAAAAGAAAAATACACATTCTGATCATGCTAATCATATTCTTTCACTACTTAATCCCTCATCATGCATATACCTTAATACCTCAACAGATTAGATCTCTTAGTAACCTCCTGAGAAAAAGCTTCTCGTAAACAAATATGATTGATTAAGTATGAAGGAGGAGTAAGAAAACTGACCTGCAAACGATGTGCAAGCATCCTTCTGTCCTCTCCACATAGAACCTACAATTGGGACACCTTTTCCATTTCTTCTCTTCAAAAAGCTCTCTCACAATCAGATCTTCTCTCTGTCTCTCGTTTTCATTCAGATTCTGAAATTCCTCACATTCAATTCCAGGATGCCATGGCACATTACACTTTGCACAGAACAGTCTGTGGCAATCAGGACACTCTGCTTCCCTTACAGCTTTTTGA
>JANTPZ010008071.1:0-10548 GCA_025593235.1 Vachellia pachyceras | reverse complement strand
CTTTTTCAAAATGTGCAGCCTTAAAAGCATGTTCAACAGCTCTCAGTTCAGAAAGAACTTAACTTACTTTCAACAGCTTCTTGGGAAAGGTGTATTTGAAACCTCTTCACCAGGGTCAAACGCTGGAGACTGGCAGACTTTGAAACGGCTTGCGTTATGTGATTTTTCACAGTCCAAATGGGTCGAACAATATGGTTCACTTAAGGTTTATGTTGGTTTATCATGTAGCACATCATTGGTTCATTGGTTGTATGGTGATGAATGTAGATAATAATACTTAACAGCTATCACATCCTTTTATGAACGCAGATGTGTAAATATGGAGATGAAAAATCTGTTTCTCTTGGATGTACTGGCACCGCATCCAGTAATGCTGCAAATGAGAAGAGATTGTCTGACAGCTTAAAACAAAGTTTTCCTGGTTAGCTGATTATCCTTGAAATCATCAACTCCCTTTCTATTACACATCGATGCAAAATTGAATTTCTTTTGTAAAACTGATATTATCACATTATACCGGGTCGGCTACATATATTGCGTTACCCAATTTTGTTTTTTTAATTATCAACTCTTTGCATAAAAGGTCCTATTTATGATTTGCTTTTATGGCCAAAAAAGCTCAGCTTTTTCTTAAATTAGTGAAAACACATGGCAATTGGAATGATGGTCATGGCACTTGGACATTTTCTGAATGTGCTACTTTTTATGATTAACATTACACAATTATAATAACCTACCTGAACTTTGATTTGCGAAATTTTGTTATCACTCGTAAATTTTCCTTTTGTCTAGCTTTTTGTGATCATGGCATAAATGAAGAGTCGTTCTTAACATTCCTTTTGTGTTTTCAGAACCGAAGTCATCAATTAGGGGCCCCAAAAGGGTGATGGTGAGGGCTGGTAGTGGTGCCGAAGAAGTCTTTGAAGATGGCTATTGCTTCAGTCCAAAAGGCTTACTGGCTGTGCCATCTAATGACAGCCCACAGATGCTGGATTCTTTCAACTTTGTCGACGAGAGTTCCGATCAAGATCTTCTGCTTGAAGTGCGATCGAACAGTTCTTTTCCAGAAGCAGAACTGCTGCATCCAACCTTAAGGTTTGGTACCCTGCCCAGCACCAGCAGTAGCTATGTCCATTACTGATCAGTCTTGGTCCTGTCAGGTTTCTGGGTTGGCTACGGCCTGAAAGCTGTGTGTCTTGATTAGGGTATTGCATATTTTGCAGTCTTTAATACCAAAATACCTGTACAAGATATATGGTGGCTGATGCTTTTTGTTATCATACCAACCCTTTTTTTGAGCTTGGATTGCAAAGGGATGAAATTTGGGTGGGGTTTTTTTTGTATAGGTTTGATGGCAGATTTGTAACATATGGCATGAAACGCAGAGCGACGGATCTCAGGAGTTTTGATTGCTCTTGAAGTTTGAATAATTTGAGTCCCATGTTTCTTCGCTCAGCATAGGTATTATCTATTAGAAGTAATATTGTTTGAAGTAATGTCGGGTAATAAATACTTTTAATAAGATAGACTAGAGGTAGATTTGAGCACAAGCCAAACTAGGCTAGTTAAGACCAATTTAGTAAATTACTTATCAATTATTATATGGATAAAATTACGTAGTCATGATGCAAAAACAAAAAATAATGAAATAATGATGGGCGAAGCTATATTTTCAATATGGATGATGCTTTGTCAATTTTTCAAAATTTAGAGAAATTTAGACATGGATATAGAAAAACTTAAAATATGGATGCTTTGTCAATCTATTGAAATTCTTATATGTGATGGGGACTGGTTTCGTAATAAATATGGATTGAAGAGAAAACAGAAAGTATGGATATATGTTATATACTTATTAAATTTTATA
Source organism: Vachellia pachyceras (assembly GCA_025593235.1). Classification (NCBI taxonomy): domain Eukaryota; kingdom Viridiplantae; phylum Streptophyta; class Magnoliopsida; order Fabales; family Fabaceae; genus Vachellia; species Vachellia pachyceras. The sequence continues at coordinate 8,681 of JANTPZ010008071.1, read as the reverse complement.
TTTATATATTGGTTAGACTTGTGTAGTTGTGTTGGACTAATTATTTATTTTAAATTACTTCTTTTAATGTAGGATCCATCTAAAAAGGAGGAGATTATATTAAAGCCTTGATACTGATGAAGTTGTGTTTAAATATTTAGTTCATAGTCATGATCTTATTATATATTTGTTCAAAGTTAATAGGATTTTCTTATTGAAATCTTGAATTTTAATTTTAAACCTTATTTAATATTCCTTCATAATTATTTAAAATTAAATGAAAATATATTTGAATTTAATTTAAGCTTTATGTAGGCTCAAAATCTATTTAAAACCTACAGTTTGTATGCATGTAGGTTTTGAAACATATTAAAAATCTACATACAATAAGTATAGTAGACTTAAAGTCTACTTTAAAGATTTTTAAAGGTGTACAATAATATGTTTAAAGACTACTTTGAGGCCTTTTTATATGTTTATATTATATTTAGGCCTCTAAAAAAGCTTCAGGTCTTACCAGGCCTTTCAAAAACTCAGATCTGAACTTAAAAAAAATATGTATTCAGGCTTAGGCTCAATATCTTTATTACATGTTTAGACCTATTTAATCAAAGTATGACCTAACATGTTTCCCTGTCTAATGAGCATTGGTTTTTCAATTCTGTGTTCAATAAAAATCATATTAACTGAAAAAGAATTAAACCAATTTTAAATAGGGCCAATTAACTAAACTAGCTTGATCCGAATTACCCAACATATTTTGGTTTGTTTATTCGGTTAACTGAAATATAATATTTAATAATTTACTAAATATATAATAATTTATTTAATGATTTATGCAGAGTAGAAGGCATATATGTAGTAATAATATTTAATAATTTACTGAATATAATAATATTTAATGATTTACTAAATATATAATAATTTTTTAAATATAAATAGATTTTATATATAATTCTGTGTTTAGATTTTAATATTCTTTCTCCAATAAACGAACTAAACAGGGAAAACCAAATTTTTTAAAAATAAAAACTGAATAAATAACGGTTAGGATTCAGTTTTACTCACCTCTAGTATAAGCTAAACAAACGTCTAAAAGAAAAATATCAAACTACATTTACTAATATTTTCACTATTTATTTTCTATAAGTTATTTTAATCTGAGATAACAAAAATAATAGAAAAATCATTATGTCATACTATGTTATATCTTTTAAACTCTGTATTTTGTAGTCAACGATTTTTTTTTGAGACAATGTAGTCAACGATTTGTTGCATTAGCAATAGTAAGAAACATCTATGGATTGGAAATAGTTATGCATGTTATTCAAAGTGGGTGTAAGAAATCATGATCTCACTAAATCACAAGAAAGTACTTAGAAATTTACATGGAGGGGAAAACATATAGAGGTATATTATTGTTATGTTAGAAGGATTCATAAAATGTCTTTCATTCTAATATATTTATGTGATAGTGAATTGTTTTTTAGTTGAAATAACTTTAAGAATATGTTTGGATCTCAGTTGTAAAATTTAGGTTTTGTTCATAAAAGTTACATCGGATACAAAACCTTTATTTGAAATCTAAATTTTGAAAAAATTATTTTTTTTTGTCAAATCACATCATATCCCTTAATAAATTTTGCTCTTTTTTATTTTTCCATTTTTCCTCTTTCCTATTACTTTTTGCCTCAACCCATTGGGTCCGTTTGGAAAAGCGGTGGAGAAATACTTTTACTATTAACGAGGTAATTGTGTGAAGGAGATTATCTCGTTTTGTAGAAAAACATTGTTGAATTTTAGGGTATTCAGAAGCTTTGTCAAACACCCCAAATAACTTCCCAAATATAATCACCTTTCAAAACCTAGATTTTACCTCGAAATCCGTAAAAGCTATTCTCCCAAAATCTATTCTCTAAAATCTAGGTTTTGCCTAGAACTTCGTAAAAATTATTCTCAAACGAACTTCTAAACAAGCTCTGAGTATATAAGCTTCCCAAGCATCATGCGGTGGAGGAGAATGTATTTTTAATCATGAAACACTTGCAAACTTATGTTGAAGGAAATAGTTAGAAATATGCAGCTTTCAAATAAGCTTAATACTAAGCATGATGGCAATGTGTGTGTTTGGCAAAGCGGTTGCAGAAGCCAAATACACGTTCAACAGTGTTTTTTTATAAAACGAGATAATCTCCTCCATATATTTACCTCGACTTACGTAAAAGTAATTCTCTACCACGTTTCTAAACAAGCATAATGTTGAATGAATACATGAACTGTATTCTATAAACAATATAATGATAAACATTGTATAATATGTTTTTTTGTATAAACCATCCAGTATCCTGGGTTCATTGCCCGCCCCAGACTAATCCGGACCCCTCGCGAGGAGACCTTACTGTGGTAACGAGGTACCGGTGGGACAACCTCTTTGAGGTTGCGTTAATTATTGTGTCTGTTACTCCCCAGGATTCGAACCCTCACCCTAAAAAATACTGATAGTAACCCTTACCAACTCTACCAAACGTCCATTTTCGTTAAACCTATCGAATAAATTTTGAATCAAATGGATCTATTACATTAGCCCGCAGCTCCAGCTGGTTATAAAAAGGGTAAAGTTGTAAAAACACCCATTGTTTCTTGGGTACAAAAATACTCGCAAACTTTAAAAAAAAGTTACCTATAGGCCTAGCCTTTCACAGCCTCAGACTAACGTAAAAAGGCTATATTTTGAAGCTGGCCAATGAAATAACGGGCTCAGATGGCCTACGCCCATTTAACTTAAAATTAATTTTTTTTCCTTTTCTAAGTCAAAGTAATATTATTTCTAATTTAAAACATAAATATTATCAAAATCAAATTACAAATAAATCAAGTTAAATAAACAATATAATATGAATGAAAATTTGAATAAGTTCACATGAAAATTATTTTCATCAATAGTCACATGATTTATAATGAAAGGCAATAGAATATCTAAATGTTATGCATGTCAGAAATAAAATGGTAAAATAAATCTTTGTAAACCGTTTCGCAGGCCGACCCTTTAGGCCATGGTCCTCAGGATCATTTAATATATTTTCACTATTTTTTTGTATGTTTTAATAAATCAAGTTAAAATAATTACATCTTTATATTAACCTCTGAAAAGTAGTCTTTATGTTGAAAACAATAAAACAAGTTTGATATGAAAATTAAAAAGAACAAGGACTCCAGAAGTGAAAACATATATATATATATGCATGTATTATGTAGCCATACAAGCAGCCGGAATAAATATTTTATGTAGGCAAAGAATTTTTATAATATAATGCACAATTGGGCCTGTTTGATAATCATGGGCTTATTTTCATAAGCACGTTTAACAGTGCTTTTCCGTAAAATGAGACAATCTCCTCCACATATTTGCCTCGGCTTATGTGAATAAGCACTTATAAGTGGCTTATGACAATTTGCCAAACGGGTCCAATATAAATTGCAAAAAAATATGTTCCAGTGGTGCCTTTTCTTTTCCCCTTTTTAGATTTTTGTGGGGTATACGATGGACAAGAAAATATATCTAATACAAAAAATAACTTTTTTTTTTGTATTTGAAAACGCTACTTATACGTGGAAAGCAAACTTTTTTTTTTGCCATTGAACGTGGAAAGCAATCAAATAAACTTGAATTGAAAAATGAGAACAATGTTTGATTAAAATAAATATTGAATAGATATTAGAAAATGAATTAATGTTTGATTTAGAGGGATTCATTTATGAAATTTGTAAGGAAAGATAGGAACAAAATTTGAAGAACAAAGAGTGGTGGAAAAAGGTAATTTGACGAGCTAAACAGGCTAATCTACAACCCTGCAGACCGATCTTTTTAGATCTGACTCCTTTTTTAGGCTTCAAATCACGAGCTTATATCGTTATTTAGCTTTTATTCATAAGTTTTATGTAGGGATTGTTAATATTTCATTAAATATCATCAACTTTTATTTATAGAGAAGCTACGAGGCTAGTGGTTGGTTGCCAGAGAGGGTTCAGGTGACGGCGTCAGTTGAACCCATTTTCCCAACTTTATTCACAAATCTTATTTGATCTTTTTTTTTTCTCAAATTTCAAAAATACAATCGTGCATGTTTGGGCACCCAGTTTGGGCCCAAAAATGCATTACAAAAGAGGCTTCTACGTTTGGTAAAAGGAGTACATGTTTGGGGAGACGTGTGAGAGGAATGCATTGCGTGACATGCTTTTGCATCTGGACACATTCTTTTACCCAAGAGATAAACACGCTTCCCCTGGCCACATTATTTTTATGGAGATATTCTTTTGTCCAATAGATAAACATACCTCCCCTGAACAGTGAACACATTCTTTTACTCAATAGATAAATATGCATCTCCTGCACACATGCCTCTAACTCTGGACATAAGCTTTTACCCAATAAAATATTTATGCTTCCCCTAATCTCCTCCGAGCTGCCTGCTGTGACTAGGGGTGAGCAAACATACCCGAACCCGTCCAACCCTTCTGCAACCCGTAAAAATAAGCCCGTTCAAACCCGTCCATTTTGGACTCGTAACGGGTGGATCCAAAATAGGCGGATAATGGTTTAAACGGGGCGGGACACGGGTGCACCCACAGGGTGCCCACGCCCCGCCCGTGCAACAAATTAGAGGGAGCTAACGTGTAGATGAACATGAGTGAAGGCTGAAAAGTATCAGGGAACAAATTATGGCAGAAAAGTACCTTGCTCTGAAAAGTATCAGGCTGAAAAGTACTGGTTTGAAGGCTGAAAAGCAGATAACAAATTGGATATTGGTGCAAAAAGGAAAGGGAGAGCTAATGGAATTAGTTAGATCAGTTAGGATGAAGGAAAAGAAAATGATTCTGGTTGAAATGTAACTACAACGGGACAACTGGCAAAAGGAAAAAAAGAGATGGATAGATTTCATTCCAGCCAAGGGCGCCACGTTTGAACCAAGGGACAATGGAGAGCGCCACGTTTGAACCAAGGGACAATGGAGAGCGCCATGTTCACCTCAGCCTCATTCGGACAGTTCTTCCATACTGATTCTGTCATTCATCCATATCGATTCTGTCATTCATACACACTCCATTCACTCCATCACAGATTTGGTTTTTCTTGGGCGATTAGCATGACACCAAAGGGGAGGAGAGCTTCAAATCTGTCATTTCCAATGTCTGACGATCTCCTTCATTCTCGTTTCAGATTTGTTCACTTTGCTTAATACCTCCAATCTCCATATCTCCCTCCATCTAGAAGCCTCAGTCTCAAGCACGTCACCGCTGTTAGAGTTGGCCATGAACATTTGGACACCGGTTAGTTGCTACTGCATCCTACATCATGTATTGAATTCGTTCAATATTAGCTCAGGGGGACTTTGGTGGAAAAGTGCTACCTTTTTTTTTTGATCTGATGAGGCTATTTGCCGGTGCAAATCCAGTTCGTGTGATGGCTTCCCGAGCAATAGATGTTAATCACAAGGATGAGTATATGATGGAAAGATAATTTAGATACAACAATTTTAGTTACAATAATACCACATTCGCAAATCTCTCTATCTGTTTATATTATTCTTTTGCTGGGACTGAATATTATCGCTTGAACTGGTCAGACATGATTTTGGGGGGTGCCACGGGTAACCCATTACCTGTGACACCCCGCCCGTTTAGACCTGTGCCCGTGGGCAAGGGTCTAAACCGGTTAGACCATGGTACGGGGTGCCCCGTACCCGTGATCTTCTAAATGGGCGGGAAACGGGATGCCCCCCGGGGCAGCTCCGCCCGCCCGTTGCACACCCCTAGCTGTGACTTAGGTTCTGACAGCTCTCTACAAAATCCAAGCTGAGCCTTCTTCTACCCCAGTTCGCCCACACCAGCAACACTACCTCCGTGCCGATGAAAATTTCTCTGAGAGTTACACGTGAAAGTGTTGAGTTTCATGACGCTAATGATAGTGAGCTATCTTCATAACTGATGATGATGACACGGATTCCCGAACACGCACTTCTAAAATAGAGTTTCTTCGCTGTCAATTGTAAATCTTCTTACGAGTTACATGTCATTTCACATTTTTGAAGTTTTTTCTTTGTCATTTTCCCAAAATAAAGTACTAGTAGTAAATATTTCATGGTTTGAATTTCAATTTTTATTCTACAAGTAGCTATCACTTTACCATAAGTCATGTCATTAAGGATGCTATTGACGAGGGTGATTGGATCTCTATCAAATTAACTCTAGGTGGACCTCCGTTATCGCATTTATTTTTTGCTGATGATATAATTTTATTTGGTGAAGCTTCTTCGGATCAAATGAGCATAATACAGAACTGTCTAACTAACTTCTGTAAGGTATCGGGACAGAGAATAAACAAGAGGAAGAGTAAAGTGCATTTCTCCAGGAATGTTAATTTCAATCGGGCCATGCGACTTAGCCAACATATGGGAGTTGGGATGACAGGTGATTTGGGAAAATACCTTGGAATCCCCTTACTGCATAAAAGGGCCTCTTATGATACCTTCTCTCCTATTTTTGAGCGAACTAATAGGAAGCTTGCTGGATGGAAGAAAAATTTTCTCAATCTAGTGGGGCCGGCTACCATGATCAAATCTGCCTTATCAACTCTTCCGTATTACCACATGCAAACCATGCTCCTTCTGAAGAAGGTTATACAAGACTTAGAAAGGAGGAGCAGGGACTTCTTATGGGGGAGCAATGAAAGAGAGAGAAAATTGCATCTTGTCTCGTGGGAAGTGGTAGCTAAGGACAAGAGCAATGGTGGCTTGGGAATTCAAGATCTTTGAAAGCAGAATGAGGCTTTCATCATGAAGTTATGTTGGAATATCCTCAATAACAGGGAGGCGTTATGGGTTAGAGTCCTCAGAACTAAATACAAGTGTGGAGACCAAGCTATGCCGAGAATTTGTAAGAAGCAGTATTCTTCCCTCACTTGGCGTAGTATATGTCAATTGTGGAGTAAATTCAAGAGAGGAGTTGGAGTTAAGATGGGTAATGGTAGAAGGGCTAATTTTTGGAATGACAACTGGTCTGAAGTTAATGAGCCTCTGATTAATTTATTTCCAAGATTTGAGGGAATGGTTGATTCGAAGGAAAGGGTAGCAGCTTATGTTAATCAGAATGGAGATTGGGATGTGCAGAAACTGGCTTTTTGGTTCCATCCCCAGGTCATTGATTGCATCACCAGTGCTCACACCCCTGTGAGGAGATAGAAGATGATTTATACATATGGAAACCGTCCACTGATGGTTATTTTTCTGTTAGTTCTGCATATCATTTCCTTTTTGCAGGTACTCATCATCAAGAGAACAACATATGGAGAAAGCTATGGAGGTGGCAAGTCCCGGAGAAGATTAGGATGTTTATGGGCTCGTTTCCCATGGTAGGGCTCACACTGCGCAACTTAGGGCAAATAGAGGGATTACAGAGTCAGCAACATGTCCGTTTGATTGTCCGCATGATGATGATTCAATGCATCTCTTGAGGGACTGTGTCAATGCTCATGAGAGATGGCTATCAATTGTCCATCCATCTAAATGGGCTTTGTTCTCATCCTTACAAGGAGAAGAATGGCTTCGATGGAACCTAAGCAATGAGGCAGGGAAGCAGTTCACAATTGGCCCATATTGTTTGGCTATATTTGCTGGGACATCTGGGTGGACAGATGTAAGAAATTATATGGCATGGAAGGAGAGGAGGAGGCCCTTAATGCTCACTCTAGTTTCTTTCGTGCTTGCTTGGACCAGGATCTCAAATCCAGGTATGCTCTTTATAATAGGACTAGGGTATATGGGCAAGTCAGTAACCCGAATACCAGAGGCTTTTATACTTTGGAAACCGATGCGTCCGTACTCACGAAGGGGAGGAGCGGATGTGGAGGAATCATCAGGAGGGATGATGGTAGTTGCGTATGTGGCTATAGCTGTAAGCTAACTTTGGTGCCTGCAGCAATAACTGAGTTGTTAGGCCTTATACATGGACTCTATCTTTGTTGGAGCAGAGGAATACGTAGGTTGGAGGTAAAATCTGACTCTACTGAGGCTATTAACTTGATAATGAGAGGATGTGTAACATCTCCATCAAACCTGCCACACTTTGTGTGTGTGGCAGTGATAATATGTTGTGCAGTGTCTGCGTGTGGCAACTGTTTTTTTTAAAAGAAAGTCAAAAGGCTGCAGGGGTGGCGTGCAAGCAAGCAAGAAAGAAAAGGGGGGAGAGAGAGAGAAGGGGAGCAGTAGGCATGCATGGGAGAGAAAAAGAAAAGGTGGTCAGCTTGCGTGAAGGAGTCCAAGCAGCAAACATGCTCTGTTTCAGGCAGCAAACAAAATTAAAAATAAAAAAATAAATCTGGTAGCTCGGCGTGAGGGGTGTTATAAATACCCCATCCATATTTCACTCACCACAACATCTCACACACACACTCATTCCAGCGTAGAGAGTAGCGGCAGAGAGTGAGAGGGAGAGGGAGAGGAGTTGGAGAGAGGGAGAAGCATCTGGAATGGGTGTTTTCCAGTCTAAGGCTTTACTTCTGGGATTATTTGGGTAAGTAAAATGACTTATTTTCATTAAATTTCCTTCATGAAAGTTGTTCTAAATATTTTTCTCTTTCTAATGGTAGTAATATTATGTTGATTAGAGAATATTTTGGGATTTATATTTTCGTCCAGTTTAAGTTT
>JANTPZ010008070.1:0-10522 GCA_025593235.1 Vachellia pachyceras | reverse complement strand
GCGGGCTGGCCCGCTTTACCGGCACTACTGTCAGTGGTGGATTCATGATCTGATTCAGGGGATTCAAAATAAGTATGACTTATACTTAATATGTTATGAGAAGAATTTAGTGAGTTTAAAATTAACATATGAGTAGGTAAAAAATAAATCACATAGTACCAATATATACCTCATTTTCTGGAAGTCGGAGGGTGCGATTGAACCCACCAGATAGAATGTAGGTCCGCCTATGAATGCGGTGTTTGTCAAAATTTCAAAATCACTCTCACACAAGTCGAGATAAAAACTCCTTTAACATACATACTTCAAAGTGTGAATCATTTTTTAAAAGTTAATCCAAACACATCGAATTTGCTTCTGAAATATGTGAGGCTAAAATCGTTGTACCAGATGCTAAAATTAAGGACATGTTTCATTTTGGCAAAAGGAATTATTCAAATATGTTCAACATGCCCCCCCCCCCCCAAATCATCTTTTCAGGCTGGCAATTTCAGTCATCAAAGAAAAAGCAAAGGCGAGGATCGAAGCCTGACCCTGAACTCACGTAGCTATGTTAATCTTAGCGATCATTATTGGCTGCGTTTGGTATTCCGTTAGGAATACCGTTTTGGCTCCCAAAATCCATTCTCACGCAAGTCGAGACAAAAATTCCTCTCACATAAAGTATCTCGGAATCTGCGTCCGTTTTCTCAACGGGTTTTCAAACGAAGCCATTATAAAATAACCAATTTATAGTCATTTTATGATATCCTTAATTTTTAAAATCTCTTTTATTTAGCTAAAAACAAGTTTCTTCTGGGTCCGCCAAAAAGAAAAACCAAGCTCACATGAATAAATACTCATGCATCTTTAATTTTGAGAGAAACGATATTAGGTTAGGTTAAACTTCTTTCTGAACCCTGTATGTCCCGAAGAAGACAAATGCAGGACGAGTATTTATCCATTATCACCACTACTATAGCTGCCACGTGCTTCTCTTTCTTCCACACACATTTCAATAAATACCTCATCAGTCATAATAGTACACAGGAGCATCCATGCATCCTTAGGTTTAGCTAGCCTAGCATGATTTCAAGTTACTCCCTTTTAAAGAACATAAATCAAAGTTAATTCATTGATACTATTTTAGCAGTAAAGTTTAATGGAAGTTACCCTGTTGACTGTTTCAATTATGTCAGTATTGACGAAGTTAAGCATATTGCTTAAGTAGACCAACAAACAATCGCCTCGGGCGGAGACAAAGCTCGACAATATTAAGATGCTCGAACAAGGTTTTTTATGTGTGGGACCCTAATTCTGAGGTGGCTGAAATTTCGTGTAGACAAGAAGACGACTTGCAGTTAACCCAGTGAGGGAACTTGCTCGTGGAAATGGTGGACGCAAGGCATTGTCAATCAATCAGTTGCTTTTAAAGAGCAAAAGCAAAAACCGAGGCTTGCGTTTGAAATTTGAATGTCGAGACTTGAGAGATAATAATGGAAGTGACAGAAGAGAAGGAGGGTAAAAGGAGGGAAGAAGGGTTCATGGCGGACAAGTTGAAACGGGGCGTTTTGGTGGGGTTAAGAGCTGGCCCTTCTACTCCTCCACCCACATGGAGGCTTGAGCTTTCTTCGTCTCACCTTCATAGTGGCGGTAAAAACGACAACGGTCGAGAATTCGTCGACTTTCCACCATCTGCCATTTCTGCCAGAAAGCTCTGTGCCAGCCTGTGGGAACTTCAACCCCACCACCTTCAGATTCGGACCCCACTTCATAATATGAACAAACCAGCCACCAGAATCCGCCGCCGCCGCCGCCGCCATAAGGATGAGCATCCACAGAAGCCCACTGATGAGGTTTCATCTCAGCTTCTGCTCAGTTCTATGCCTTTTAGTTATTTTTAGTTTCTATATAGCCATTTCCTTCATTTTGTGCTAATGGCCTGTTTTTTTTACTCGAATTTGTGAAATTCTTGTGCTTTTTTGTGGTTATTTAACATTTATTGGTGCTTTCATTGACGTGTTGGCTAGATCTTCTGCTTCACAACATTGTGTTATTATTATTTCCTTCAGTTTACAGCTTGTCATGCAAAATTCTTGCAAGTGGATTGCTTCTTACATGTGTGAATCTATAGCAGTTTTTTCTTTTGTTTTTTTATTTATGATTGATAGTTGATTCTGTATAGGACTTATAAAGTTGTTAATGTGTTTGCCTACTACGTCATTGAAGAACATAGTTGCAAACACTTGAGAAATTGAAATTAAGCTCTTTCCTTCGTTATATTCTGATATTCTCGTGTGCTTTTGTTTTTATCAAGGTTGAAATTAAACTCTTTCCTTCGTTATATTCTTCCCGTGTGCCTTTTTTTATCAAGCTTGAAATTAAACTCTTTCCTTCGTTTTTTTTGGTTATATTCTTCCCGTGTACCTTAAAGGTTGCTTCTTATGAGGTGTAATGGAGCATAGAAGTATGATTTTTTTCCTCTATGAATCTGATCGCTCTGTAGCCTTTCTATGCGACAATATTGACTAATATAGTATAGAATGTTCAATCTCCTAACAACTAGGTAAGAGCGCTTTATGAAGAGGTGACTTATTGTTCATATAGTTGCATGCCCTCTCTGGCTTTCAAATCTTGCTATAGAATTGGCGACCTTTATGGTCTTAGTCTGTTAATATCTGTTCAAAGCTAAAGCTGAATTTGCATTTCCTTCACCTACTCTATAAAATCTCCTTTGTAAACTCCAAGTCAAAAGGGAAGCAATGTAAAGAAATGAAATTAGAGTTGGTTCCCCTAGATCCAGGATTAGGTGTTTGTGGAATTGATGTGGTTTGACATAAATTTTTGTATGACATTATGCATATTTAACATAAATTTCTGTGAGTAGTGTGGCTTACCATTGTGCCTACTTGCAGCGAGCTTCTCCAAGTAGCTTGAGTAGACATGTTGCGACTTTGGCCGTTCAGAGCCATAAATCAGTCAGCAGAGATGGCTGTGTTTTGGAGCCTTTATCGCCGGCAAGTTACAGTGGCTCTCTGGAAGTAAGCATTCATTCTTTATGAACTAATCGGTGCCTTGCTGCAATCGAAGGCATAAACATGATTTCTTATAGTTTTGCCTAAGTGTCTGTCTGAGTTGTAAAATCTGGTCGCATGATCATATCAGGAAATGCAAAATCAATACGCTATATAATTGGAAATACATTATTTTGTTCAGCAAAGTTGCAGTTATTCAGATACAGTATGTTGAATTTTATTTGAGGGAGCTTTTTATGATATAAATGCTTTTTTGACCTGATCATTCCGGGAAAGGTGAGGAATTAGAGTGGCCTGTTCAAAAACCTTGTGTTTTATTTTATAGTAACGTTTCAGATTGCCCTGCCACCAAACATTATTATTCAATTCCGTCAATATCTTTCTGTAAATAGTCTGCAGATAGAAGACATTAACGGTTATTCCATCCTTTCTTGCTTCACATAAAGAGATGAGGTTGCTATTTTGCTTGAACCAGGTGGCGCCATATAATCAGGCAGCGACTCCTACGAGTTCGTTGGACTTCAAAGGGAGGAGAATGAGAGAGTCAAGTTGCAACGTTAAAACATCAAAAGAGTTACTTAAGGTACTCAATCGAATATGGAGTCTTGAAGAACATCATGCTTCGAGTGTATCAGTAGTGAAATCTCTAAAAATGGAACTGGACCTTTCTCGTGCACATGTTAAGGAGTTGCTACGAGAGAAGCAAAGGGACAGGCAAGGGATGGAGGATTTGGCGAAGAGAATAACGGAGGACAAGCTTGTTAGGAAGAACATAAAAGAATTCGACAAGATCAAAGCTGCATTTCAATCAGTGAAGGAAGAGCTAGAAGACGAGAGGAGGTTAAGAAAGCATTCCGAAAGCCTGCACAGGAAATTGGCTCGGGAGCTTTCTCAGATGAGGACTTCTTTCTCTGGTTGTTTGAGGGAGCTCGAAAGGGAGAGAAAAGCTCGGACCCTGTTGGAGAATTTGTGTGATGAGTTTGCCAAAGGAATTAGAGCCTACGAACAAGAGGTACATTGCGTGAGAAGGTTCAAGTCTGAGAAGGGCCAGGTTGGTAGAGATCATAGCCTTGATAAGCTAATACTTCATATTTCAGAAGCTTGGCTCGATGAGCGTGCACAGATGGAGCTGGCGAAAGTTGGGGATGATCCTGAAGAGAGCAGTTCCATAGTTGACAAGCTAGGTTTTGATATCGAGACATTTCTTCACGTGACCCGGTCTTTTGATTCCAAAAAATACGACAACTCCTCTCCAAAGGAGCTGAAGGAAATTTACCCATGTCAGCATTCTTCGGATTCCTTTCCACTAAAGGAGGCTGCAAGCGCGCCTCGGAATATGGCCGAGGAAGATTCTATTGGCGCCAATTTTTCTGATCTCATAATTGGAGATTCAGCAACGAAACAGGTTCAGGCTGAGGATCTCACCAAGTCCAGTCATTTCGAAGAAAACTTGTCACATGATGAGAGTTGGTTTGTAGAAAGAAATGCAGGTGAACCAAGAGGAGTAGACACCAAAGCAGCTTCATTAAATGAACCTGAAGTATCAACTGCCTGTGCAGCAACAACACAAGGTCCAAAAGAAAGCGATAGAGCCTCACAGACAACGCGAATGAACTTAAGTCACCGGCTTGATAACATCGTTGGGAACAGCTACGTATCACCGGAAGGTGATAAAATAGATCCTGAGAGTGAGAGCATTTGCAGGGAAGATTCTCATCATGTGCAATCTGTGGAACAGAGGAAATCTAAATTAGGCGTCTCTGACTTGAACAAGTGTGAATCTTTTTCGCAATTGCCTCAGGGTGTGAGGGAAAACACCTTGATGGCAAAACTTTTGGAAGCAAGGTTAGAGGGACAGAAGTCTCGCTCCAGAACCAGCAATAACTGTTTCGTATCAACCAGAGAGATTTCTGAGTGTGAATAGTCGCAATCTAAGCAAGAACAGATCCCTTGACAATGGAGCTGTATTATCTCTTATGAATATGTGATATTTGTATTAGACACTACTTGTTACATCAAATTATACCTAGGTCATTTTGTTATATGATATACATCTATCTACACGTCTATATCATGTTCTGTTTTGTATTTAAGTTCTTCATGTGGCAAATATCGTATTTGTGAACTGTGATCACTTATAACCTTTACACAATATTGGACACTTTGAGAGGCTATGGTAGTCTTTTTCTTGCCGGTCACTAACTGATATCTAGAGACTAATCCATCAAAGGTTTAGAGATCACCGAAGTGGGTTTTGTCTCTCTCAACAAATGTTCTGATTCGAACACAGCATGTTAAGACGCAATAAAATTGAGGCAACTTCCTTGTTTGTTCTCTTTAGTTTTTTTTGTATATGTAAGTTGATACAATCTCTTTTCATTTAAAAAAAAAGTTTTAATCATATGATAACATCTCACACATGATGCCCCTGGAATAAGAAGTAATTAAAGAAAATAAAAAAAAACTTTATAAAGCAAGCAAGATCTTGTATAATGATCTACAAGAAAGAGAAAGGCTATGAAAAGAAAAGACAATACTGTGGTCAAACGAAACAATTGGCTTCTTTGTGACAAAACGTTTGGAAAAACCAAACACACCTTTAATAGTTTTTTCCGTAAAACGAGATAATCTCCTCCACATATCTACCTCGACTTGTGTAAAAAAATTTCTCTACTACGTTCTCAAATGGACCCAACAACGTGTGCTCGTGTGATTTGATAAAGAAAATTTAGATGAAGGAACTCATGTTTATCAGGGAAAATTAATTATTTCACTCCACCCAAACACACATGAAGAATAGAACAATACCTTTAAATAATTTTTTTATTGAATGGTTGAGATATGTAGATTAGGTTGCGTCAGTAATAAAATAAGGGTTATTGAAGTAGACTAGTGAAATCTGAGAAGACCGCTGATGATAAAAGTTATTCGCATTCTAGAGTTTTTATTTTTCTGAATTGAATTTTACTCATTATTATTCTTATCAATAAGTTTTTTCCTTCCTTCCCCTTTTAACCACTGTAAAAAAAGCCTCTTTTACGTGAAGATGTAACAGAAAAACCATAAGTAAAACATCATCACTCTATGTACTGATGTTACTATACGCTCGTCTAGGAATCCGTTGGAAAAGTGATTTTACGTAAATTAAGGTAACATGTGAAATGAGTTTTTTCTCGATTTATGTGTAACGTGGGAAAAATGAGCAATAAAGTGTTCCCAAACACCTCATACATACATATATATATATATGGCCAAAATGCTTCTACGTGACAATTGAACATCCCAAACACACAAAACTGTGATGCAAGTGAAGATCTAAGTTGAAAGATTGTTGAAAACCGAGTTAAAGAAACGCATTCAAACTAAAGCTGAAGAATAGTTAAAGAGAAATCTAATTAACTTTAAGGAAAATTAAAAGAAACTAAAGTAAATTTGAAATAAAGCAGAGGAACAAAAAATTACGTCATACATGCTTATCAAGGGATTCACTTTTATTGCTTAGTGTTGCCATAAGGTTGAGGACCCGCCAATGGATGAGCATTGAGCAATGGCTTCGACTTCCAAACTCTCAATCCAATGAAGTCATCATTATATTAAAACACAAGCCAAGAACCCTAACATTGTTTTAAGAGGGACCCTTAGAACCTCAACTTTGAATTAATAAATTAAAAAGAAAATATTCCTCTTTCCAATTCCAAGTAATATTTCTGGAATGAACCAAAGAATATATAATATTCCTAATTGCGAATCATCACACCTCAAAATTGATCTATGGTCCAGATTTGATCTAGGGCACCATACCTTAGCCTATATAAATCGAAGTTCAAGCAAAGGCCAAATTAAAGCATTGCAAAGCTCATTATATTTACATATAGCTTAATTTAAGGCATTTCACACACACACCTCCCAAAACACAAGTTTGATTTTATTTATACAAATGTTTTTCACTAAGCACATGTATATTTTATTGGAGGTAATTCTGCGTTATTGTTGGTTATTAAATGTGGACATATCCTCGTGTAGGGATTCAAAAATTGGTCCACAGTGTTGCCAGGACTATCTCTTTCTGTTAGATCATTATTATTATTTGATGGAAAATAAGTAAAGCTTGACGATGTTGTTGGAGCTCTCTTTCACTCCATGTCTAGAAGGGGAGAGGTAAGAGCTTAGCTGCTAGTTCATGGATACCTTTGATTTGGCTTCGCCATTTTTGTTTTGAAGAGCCAAGTTCAAGGGTTTGCATGCACTGGGAGATAGGTTTGCCTTCATCTTTCAAGTATTGGAGTGAAGGGAGCTCCATTTATTATTGTTATTACCTTTAATTATTATCATTTTTAATTGGCAGTGCATTATTTGCTTTTGATAATAACACTCGCACGTTTTACTTTGTTTGTTACCTTCCTTTGTCACTGGTGATCATTGTTCAAGTCTATATATATATATATATATGGCTCATTTGAGAACGCAGTGGAAAAGTACCTTCACGCAAGTCGAGGTAAATATGTGAAGGAGATTATCTCGTTTTGTGAAAAAATATTGTTGAACATGCTTTTGAGGCTTCTTAACGGGTTGCCAAATAGCACCATAGTCTCTCTTGTGGTGGGTGTATGTATATATATCTTGTGTATGCTTCTTGTCCTTTTGAATTGTGTGTGTGTTATGAACTTCACACGAATAGGTGTTAAATGTTTTTCTTTCTTTGTTCTTCTCATATTAAGTAAATTTTGCAGGTTTAGAATATGAGAATACCATAAATATTCATGTGGCTTTTTTTTTTTCACATGACAAGAAGCAGTTGACGATCTTGAATGTGAAGGGGCAAAGGTGGGAACTGAAACCTTGAGGTTTTTGAGAAATGTTCGCAGTATACAAGTCTGAATTTGATATGGGAAGATGGTACAAGTTTCATAGGTTTAATTCAGCTACTAATTAATAATATCACCTATCTTTCAAATAAAATTCAATAGATTTTTTTTTCAAAAAATTAAGGAAGTTAAATGAATTAATTTATTTTATATTCATTCAGAAATATTAATAAATTATATATCAATTTATAAGTCAGTAAATGAAGTTAAAGAAAAAATCGTAAATATTTTAGCTTATTTAACTTCCTTAAAAAAGTAACTATCATTTATATCAATGACCATGATATTATTTGAAATAAAGATATAGAAATACGTTTTTGTCCCATCTATAACTATATTATTAATTTTTCATATGAATATATTATTTTGAGTTTTATTTATTATTACATGTACTCTCTTCTTACGAATATAGTATTTATTGAATAAGAATAAAACTAAAAGGTTATTAAATTTTAAGTATATCAAATTTAAGGTTTTCCTTAATTTCAATAAAATACGTCGGATATAAGTTATAAGCACAAGTGACAGTTTGTGTAAATTTTATTAAAAATTTATTTAAAATAGACTTCAAGTCACCAATAGTGAAAAATGAATTTAAAGGTTAATGAATGTAACATAAGATAAAAAATTGGCATTGTATAAATGAAATTATTGAAAACAGTAAGAGCTTAAATATATTGGAATATGAGAGTAGCATAGCGTGAGAAAGAGAATACTGAGTGATAGGGTGTGTAAAAACAGTGTCTATAATATGAGATACAACAAAAATATATAAGTGATCTTCACCTTTTTGTTGCATGTCCAGTCTGTCTAACGATCTCCGGAAACCTACGAGTAATGGACACTAGATCTATGGATCTAACTGCCTATCGCAAAATCTGGTCCGATTAAACTTATAACATAAACATCTTTTATTTGAATGGAAAAGTAGAATTTCAAATGTGATGTTCATTATGTTCTTCGGAAGTCATTGGCAATATATGTCAAGCGCCTAATGTGTCTGACTTGATCACAATTTATGATTACTTTGAACTGTTCTAAGCTAAATGGACGCGTAAGTCAAATTCCATTAATTGAATTAGAGCACCCTATATAACAATCAATTGCTAAGTAGGAATAGCCAAACACTGGATCCTATTGTGAAAACAAAAGTTTATTCCTAAATTCCAGTAATATAATGTTCAATAAATCTAGGCTGGGAACGTTTATTTATTAACCGTTCAAAAAATAAAAATTGAGAAAAATAAAACAGCGAGCATCAGTGTATTTTATTAAAACAATCATCCATTCACAAAAAAAAATCAATTATCTAGAGGAAAACCGTTATTTGCTTGGTGTATTTTGATATTCTCAGGATATGACTAAATGAGGAAATGAGCCAAAACGACGCCGTGTAATTCGGTTGTTTACATTTGACCGGTGGCACGTTTCAAACACGAGAGGAACCGTGCGTTGACGTTTAAAATATTTCGGTCTAAAGATTTTACATGTATATTAGATTTGGTCCAATTTTTTTTTATTAATTAGCTATTTGTTAGCAACATGTGGAAAATAAAATATTTTTTTTTATTAATTAGCTATTTGTTAGCAACAATTTGTTGGATTTATGGAGCGATTTAAGTATTTATTGATGACTAAAAAATTATATTTCTGTTTTTAAAAAACAAGTAATTGCTATTTTAGAAGATAAGTTTGGCCGACCAAAAATATAAAAGCTGGCCAAGGAAATACTCTCCTTTCATTTATTTTAATAGCAATTGTACGCCAACTCCAAAGCCTTCCCTCGTTTATGAGTTCAGGAGAGTGAGGTACCCTTACTTTATAAGATGTGTTTTATTCTCCCTTAACCAAGATAAATATGTATAAAAAATTATTTTGTTTTATGAAAAAATGCTGTTAAACGTGCTTTTAGAAGATTGATAAGCTTTGCCAAATCAGAAAATAAACAAACTAAAATAATTTAAAAAAGGAGATAGATAAAACAATCTAACAGCAAATAGACACTGTCTTTAATGTGAGATTGCAAATTCGATTTTTTATGAAAATGAAAAATCCCACACATCCTCTTTAGCTAACAAAATAAAAAATACAACATTAATTATTACACAATTATATTAAATTAAAAATTAATAAATTTTTAAGGGACAAGCAAATAGTTCTTTAACAATAATCAATAATAATTCTAAACTTCACAATGTATCTCATATGTTGATTGTTTTTACCCGTTTTAGAGTTTATTTAAATTAATGGAATACAAGATAAATATATAAAATGAGATTAATCTCATAAAACAAATATATGAAAAGAAAAATATATGAAAAGATACTGATTTCCGTACATTTTGGGGAAGGTATGAATTCAATTTCAGTTACTCTTACCTGAGAAGTTTGGTTGTCACGAATGAACTAACAGATAATGGGTCCGTTTGGTAACGCGGTGGGATAAGTAACTTATTTGTAGAAGTACTTATAGATAAGTAAGATTGAAAATAAGTTAGATTGTAAAAGTGATTTGTATTTGGTAAAGCGGTGGCAGAAGTGACTTATTTATAAAAGTGAATGTGTTTGAAAATACGGTGGGATAAGTAACTTTTATCTAAAATTACAATTGCAAATATGAACAATGAAAAATAATATTTTATCT
>JANTPZ010008069.1:0-11362 GCA_025593235.1 Vachellia pachyceras | reverse complement strand
TATGGGACTGAAGCAGACATGTGGAGCATCGGTGTAATTGCTTACATTCTATTATGTGGAAGCCGTCCTTTTTGGGCCCGGACTGAATCTGGCATTTTTCGAACTGTCCTGAAGGCAGACCCAAGTTTTGATGAAGCTCCTTGGCTTTCTTTATCAGTTGATGCAATAGATTTTGTAAAGAGACTATTGAATAAGGATTATCGTAAGAGATTAACTGCAGCTCATGCTCTTTGTAAGTAACTGAAATTATACATTTAGATCTCTTCTTTTGAATCAAACTAGGTTACATGTGGAGACAAAATTCAATTCAATGTATTTTCTGATTCAAAGCTAACAGACTCCTAGTTGTATGAACTTTGACTGGATTATAATTAATAATGAGGGAGGGGAAGGAGAACCATGCTTGCATGTTTCCCATTTTCTGTTGGCAGTGTCAATAGTAATTACTTTATAATTTTAGTATTTTTTTATGAATTCTCATTCCTGTAGTCTGATCTTATGTTAGGTCATCCGTGGCTGGCAAATCATCATGATGATATGAAGATACCTTTGGATATGATTATCCCCAAGCTTGTTAAGGCTTATACATGCTCATCTTCTTTACGCAAGTCAGCACTAGGGGTATGTAATGTGTTTGATACCTGATCAATATTCCCCTCTTCTCCGCCCTTTGTCTTATCTCAACGTAGATTTTTGGAACATATTTCTCAAAATATTTACAGAGGGATCAGCCATCTCTTGTTAGCATTTACCGTTGTCTTTTCTGGATCAATAATTTGAACTTCTTGCGCCGAAATACATGTGCTGAAAAGCTAGTAAAGCATGAGTGCGGTCAGGAGATGTTGATAGTATAATTTTCCATCATTATAAGTTACCGATCACTCAAGCTTCTTGACTAAAACCGTTGTTTTTGCTTTTGGAACCATGGATACATGCTGATTTTCGTTTTGTTAACCTGGCAGGCTCTTGCCAAGACGTTAACAGTAGCTCAGCTAGCTTATTTCGGAGAACAATTTACTCAGTTAGGGCCGAATAAAAGTGGATTTATATCAATGCAGAACTTCAAGACGGTCAGCACATATTCATAGTTATGATTTCTTTCCTTCTTAGTATTTTTCTAGCCATTAATATTAGCATGAGCAGGCTTTTTTAAGGAGCTCCACTGATGCCTCAAAGGATTCACGGGTCTTGGATTATGTGAACATGGTAAGTCTTTGAGAGAGCATTACTTCTCCGATCAAATGTTAAACAAAATTTGCTTCCCTACAAAGTGTCTTCGTTGCCCTATGCTTGTTGCAGATTAGTTCTATCCAATACAGGAAATTAGACTTCGAGGAATTTTGCGCTGCTGCTACAAGTGTGCACCAACTAGAGGGTATGGAGACCTGGGAGCAACATGCTAGGCGAGCCTATGAGCTATTTGAAAAGCGTGGAAATAGACCAATTATGATTGAAGAACTTGCCTCGGTACTGTGCACATGCCAGTTTCTATCTGTTTTTTTAACCCTGACTATCCTCTGTGTAATAGGAAATTGTCTTGATACATCAAGTGAGATTCTCGATTAGGAAGAGCATGTTACCCTCTGCATAATTGTGGTACTAAGCTATTGAAATTTGATTCGTTCATCCAGGAACTTAGGCTCAGCCCATCAGTGCCTGTTCATGTGGTTCTGCAAGATTGGATAAGACACGCAGATGGGAAACTGAGTTTCTTGGGGTTTGTAAGACTTCTCCATGGGGTTTCTTCCCGGACATTTCAGAAGGGTTGAGAGAACACCGGGGCGCTAATATATTTTTTTTCTTCCTCTCTTGCCCTTATTGACCATCTATGTCTAAATGGGATTTGAATGCACGAGCGAACTCCGCCAATGAATCAGCTCATCCTTATAGAAAAGATAACTTCGGCATGTTAATAGCAAGGTGATGGAAACTATTGCAGACGATCTCTCCTGATATTAAGCTCACCTTTCCCAAGTATTTCATCATTCACACACGAAAAATCCTTTTCCTCACTTTGTTCTTAGCCTTTTAAGGTTGGTGGGTTTGAAAT
Source organism: Vachellia pachyceras (assembly GCA_025593235.1). Classification (NCBI taxonomy): domain Eukaryota; kingdom Viridiplantae; phylum Streptophyta; class Magnoliopsida; order Fabales; family Fabaceae; genus Vachellia; species Vachellia pachyceras. The sequence goes on along the minus strand of JANTPZ010008069.1, from coordinate 9,312 downwards.
TAGAGGATTGTACAGAAGATGGTAGATTACAGATTGCACTTACGATTAGCTGAAGTAGTCAAAACTGAGCTGTGCTTTGGTGATCCCTTGTTTGCCAATGGCACTCACTATCAATAAACTGTTCCCAGTCTTGTATCCTCCCTATAGAGCAAAGTATTTTTTTGCTTTCTCTTCATTTTTTTTATTTGTTGCTCGCAGAATGGTATCCAGGTATTGCAGTCTGGCATTTTGTTGGTGTAAAATCCGAGAATCATCTTTGGCTAATGCCAATACCCACCGATACCGATATCATAATTTTTTACCTTCAAACGCTTGACTTGCTTCTAGCTATTTGAGAGAACCTGTACTTCCATACTATTTTATGTAGTGGTGAATGAAGAGAATTGCACGTTGCACAATCTTCCCAATGATAAGCACATTGATTTTAGGGGGTGACATGGACATGTCTCTGTGTTAGCCTTTCAGGCAGTGTTAAAAAAGAAGAGGAAAAAAGAAAAGTTGTATAGTCTGTAGGGTGTAGATGATATAGATAAGTTGGAATAAAAACAAATGTGTTTAAATTGAAGCAGAACCTGTATTGTTTGATAATCTAAGGTAGCATGAATGGGGATAATCCCGGGAACCAACCAGTAACGAATTTCTCTCATGTTGCTATGACTTCAACGATTGAAATTGAAGGGACTCGATTGTGAATAATGCATTCAATTAATTACCTCTACGAACTCTTTCCTGTGGAAATCTATTAATTTAATAATCTAAAAAATAATTCATAACTTCAAAGTGTTGTATTTTTCTATAATTTTATATTACACATTGAATGTTTAAAAGTTAAATACTAAATGATTATTTTTTTATCATAAATCAGTTCCAATTATTATATACTGTAAATCTGTAATATAATAAAAATGAATTTCATGTGCAATTTGAGATGGTGCAAACTCTTGTCAAATCCAGTTTGACTTTTGTGTAATCCTCGAAGATCTGACCGTTTAAATTGAAGACGGGTCTTCTAAAAATGAATATGGCACGTACACTTTATCCAGCTGGTTTTTTTAAGAGAAAACATTAAATCAATAATCGTCCTTCAGTTTTATTTTTTTAACATATTAATCCCAAATTCCTAAGCACTGTCGTCCAGCATGTCCCTTGTGTCGAGTGTGGTGACGGGGGGAATTGTGTGGTGTCCAAGGTCCTGCAGCTGCAACCCTCTACAAAACTCCTCCAAAGAGTTACTCTTTCTGTAACTTCAATGGCTTATCAAAGAGCCACCAGACCTAAACAAGTAAAACTCAGATCTTTACTCCTTCTAGCCTTAATTATTTCTGCCATTACCTTCTTCTTTCTCTTTTCCTCTCTGCTCTCCACTTATGGCTCTTCCTCATCTTCTTCCAATTCCATCCGTATTATGCTCAAACGGAGGCACCATCAGACTGGCCATGACAAGTACTTGTACTGGGGCAGAAGGATTGACTGCCCCGGAAAACACTGTGATTCTTGCTAGGGTTTGGGTCACCAGGAATCCAGCCTCAGGTGTGCCCTTGAAGAGGCCCTCTATCTTCGGAGGTATCCACTCACTTGCTTTTCTCCGCATTTTTATATTCTCTTCTTCTGCAGCCTTTTTCGGAGATGTAATTCAGGGGTACTAAGAAAATAAGGACAACGAAAGGTTAAACTATCTTCTTATTTCCCATTTTCATTTCAGACCCTTTCCTTTTAACTATTGGTTTTGGTGTAACTGTCTAGCTTAATTCAGCTAAATCAGTCGGTCTCTGGCTGTTGAACTGACAGAGACACTGAGTTTAAGCACAAACCGTTTCACTCCAAGTCCGGGCCGGGCGAGATGGCTTTGCACGTACATTGGTTATATAAATGGAAACTTGATGCTTCTTAATTTTCGCACTTTGTATATACTGACTGAGTACTTCTACATTGCCTGCTCATGTATCCGATCACTCTTGCTTGCTGCAGAATCTTCGTCATGCCGTCAAGAATGTGCATTAACCCCTTACATAATAAGAAGGGGATCCTTCATCAGTCTGGTGAGGCCAGTTCAGAGGAAATGTGAGTTGCTTTAAGGTGTCCCGTTGGTTTTTTGTGTTTTTTCTTGGGTATTTGCCTGGCAAAGAGATTTCATTAGTTCTAATGTTAGGCAATTTTTGAAGTTATGATAGCGGATTGATTTCTGATTTGATCATGTCATCAATGAAAGGTGGGAGGCAAATTCTTGTGCCATGGACTCCTTATATGATGTGGACCTCATATCAAATACCATGCCTGTAATTTTGGACAATTCAGAAGAATGGTTTGAGGTTTTATCTAAAGGCTTGAATTTGGAGGTCAGAGGAGTTGCCCATGTTGAGGGTGTTAGCCGTGCTGATCTTAAAGATAATAATCGCTACTCTAATCTCTTGCTCATAAACAGAACTGCTAGCCCACTTTCTTGGTAGATCATCTATCCTAACCCTCTGTTTTTTTTCCCATTTCCTTTTCTTTTTGTTGCCTTTTTATTCTCAGATTCGGATTCAAGTATAATTAACTTCACATTCTTTATACTGCAAGTTGAGTTGTCAATCTTTCCTTGAAATTGCTTTTGTTAGACCATGAATATATCCTTAGGCATAGCTTCATGCTCTGATATGAAGGACTCCCCCTAAGATAGGTTGTTATATGTCTTTAATAATCTATTATCTCCTGCAAGTAGAAATAGAAGGTTCTGAAATTTTTAGCTTTTCGCTCAGGCAATTGTGGTGATGACATTCCAGGTTTATGGAATGCAAAGATCGAAACAACCAGAGTGCTATAATGTTGCCATATTCATTTTTGCCATCAATGGCAGCTAAAAAACTGAGAGATGCAGCAGACAAGGTCCATTTGATGCACATTCTCTTTGAAGTTTTTGTTTGAAGTAAAAAATTTTCACATTCAGGTTAAATTGAATCGCTAATTTGTGTTTTATTTATAATTTAGGAAAATTTGGTGGAGTATTTAGTTTTTAGGATGTAAATAACCTTTCCCCCGTTAGTATTGGACTAGAAGATGTTGTATGGACAAGAACCTGGCTAAATTGTTTCAGGGGAAGATACGAGAAGAGCAACTTGTGGAGCCAGGCACATAAATCTCCTCTTTGCTTAATGGTGTATGTTTAGAATAAGAATCCTTTAGGAGTGATAATTTAGAGGGTAGTTTCCCCCGTTTTATAAGTTAGTATGGCTTTGCATTTTCATATGCTGAGTACATTATGGCTGACTTCACATTAGGGAGATATCTGTAAACTGTTTAATTTCGTCAGTCCTCTTGGTCACAGATTAAATCACTCCTGGGTGATTATGATGCAATGCATGTCCGTCGCGGTGATAAGATGAAGACCAGGAAGGACAGATTTGGTGTTATTAAGACCTTGCATCCTCACCTTGATAGGGATACAAGGCCTGAGTTCATTCTCTGCAGAATTGCAAATTGGGTCCCTCCCGGGAGAACCTTGTTTATCGCTTCGAATGAAAGGACTCCAGCATTCTTTTCACCGCTCTCTGTCAGGTACAATCTGCAAACTTCATATAACCATGCTATATATCCGTTATTCTGGTTAAGAGTTTGGTCTACTTTTTTAAAGGAATTTAAGCTAACGCGTGAGTGATGATACATGTTGGCAGATACAAACTGGCATATTCATCAAACTATAGCAAGATCCTTGATCCAGTGTTGCAGAACAATTACCAATTGTTCATGATCGAGAGGATCGTAATGATGGGGGCCAAAACGTTCATTAAGACATTCAAGGAGGATGAGACAACCCTCAGCCTTACTGATGATCCGAAAAAGAACAGTAAAAAATGGCAGGAACCAGTCTACACAGCGGATCAAGACACATGCTGACCCCCACCGGTTTCTATGTATAAATTTAGTAGACCCCCTCAGTAAATAACTTAAAATATGTTTGCGTGTATGGAATTCTTGAGAACTAACTTCACTGATATACCTATTTGACTCTATCCGATTGAGTATTGTCAGACCCTAAAAATCAAGGGTCATTTATATATTACCTATTAGGGAAGTCTAGGGAACTCGAGAATCTTTTACATGAATGATAATCCACTCAGCGTAAAATTTACGGTTCATATGGCATAATCATATATAGGAAACACAAAAGACGACACTATTAAAAAACTGGGATATAACTTGCTATTGAGTAACAGCCAGGACTTAAGGTATGACCGAAACGAGATTTTTGCATGATGCTTTGCAAAACAGTACCAAGGTATATATATTTATGGGGAATAAATACAAATGTGGTTTGAGAGAATTAAACCGATGCTATAAACTCATATGCCTATGAATATTAACCGCATCCTAAGGAAAATGAATATTAACAACATCATGTTTAAATGGTCTCAGCCTCTCAAGTGTTAGACCTGTTAGATAGGATAAAATACCTTGGCAGTTTCACGCCCGTTATGTTTGTGGTACCTAAATAGAACATCTGCAAGCAGCAGCGATAGCATGCAAATGGAATTGAATAAAAATTAATGTTGAACTACGGTATGAGTAATTTGTACAAGCTCCTAATTCTCACTACTCTATCAATAATCACAAGGTTTAGTTAAGGCAAGGGCGAGAACACAAGTGTGGGAGGGCGCCTTATGAAGAGCACCTAGAATTGCCCGCAATGAACTAATATAGCCATCCTCATGCCAGAATCAGCAAAATGGCAAAACCTGAAGAAAGGGATTTCAGTTTGTTAAAGGAATCAGTGGGACTGTGCTTCCAGTAGAATATTTGTGGCCACATTGATATCGTTTCTGGCACGCACTAGCGCTTGTCTGGCTGAGCTCCTGTCAAATCCCATGGAAACAAGCGTCGCAATTGAGTCCTCTGATGGTTCCGCCACTGATTGCACTGGAGCAGGGTAGTTTCTCTGTAACCAAAACTTTGTTCTCCAGTTAAGTCAACCAAAATAATGACTTATAGCAGAAGACTTGGATCTAAGAAGTTGTAAATGCAGAAATGCCTAAATTATGAAACCCAGGGAATGAGAAACGTAAAATTAAAATTAAAAGTCAAAACTTGCCTCCGCTGCTGAATAAAACTGTCTATTTCCTACAGCATTCCTTGTTGATGGAGCACGAGAACTCCCCATAGATGGTGAAAAAAACCATGAAAAAAGTGATGCAATGGACTGTGGGAACTGAAATAAAGCATAGTAGCATAAGTACAATCTTGTCACGACAACAAATCCCCAAAAGTAAAATAAATGCAGTAAACAGTCTTTGAATAGGCTCTATCCTAGAAAGTTACAAGCAACATAGGCCTCAGCTAGCTGCTAGGTGCTAGCATTACTTTTCCACCAAAAAAGGGTAGCTCCTGATCTGTAAATCAAACAACTGTAAGATGGAGACGCAAAACTGAAAATCATAATATGTAATTGATTAATTCTACAGTTTCATGCAAAGCCAGTGGTAGAATTCTTCCGAGTAGACACAACCACTCAACATTGTAAAATGAAAAAGAAACATCACTGAACATGCTTACATTAGAATATAAAATAATACAAAATCTCATTCCCTCTGATTAAAATTACCTTGGCTTTGCGGATATGGAAAGCATTCAAACGATACAAGGAACCGGCAAGGATGCCACACAGTCCAGGCAAAATTGACCCTTTGAACGATGATAAAAGAAGCTGCAAAAACAAATAGCTATGAAAGTTGAATGGTTTAAGTCATGATTACACACACACACAGAGTTAAACAAAATTATACATAAGAATACATAATCCAATTGTAATTTACCTGAATACCAGCTAGATATGTGAATGACTTATCAGAAAAGGGAAAACCAACTACACGTAGCCGTGTCGAAACTGGAATATCGAGGAAAAAGGGCACAAATGAAGCAAATATAAGACCATAAGGTCCAGAGGAGACTTGTTCTACAAAACGATCTGCAAAAGTGCACCAATGCTTTATATGAAAATATCTCTTAATACAATCCCATAAAGTGATAGGGGGTGACTTGTTTAAAAGCATAGCAAATGCATCATGATATGATAAGAGACAAGCTGTCGCTGAATTGTAAGTAAATGATACCAAAGATAAGGTTGACTATAAATAAGCTTTGCATCATTGTTTAGGGATTCTTTAAGTAGCAAAATCATTATTTCACAAGCATGAAAATGTGACCAATTTATCCTGAGTAGGTAGATTTTCCCCCCTTTTTTGCCAGAAGTAGGTAGATTTTCCAATTGTACATTATCGCCAACAACTTTTTTTTATCAATTTATTTGCCAAAAACCATGTCAGGCCTTTAGAAGCTAGTACTAGGTACTCAAAAGATCCAATAAAACCTAACTTGATCTCAAAGTCAGGTCACATAAAGCAAAATCCGACTTACACTTATGTAAGAAATGAGGCTCCGCAATATGGTATAACAACATACAGTCTTGGTGATAAAGATATTTGAAAATTCACTCCAAGTTCAAAAGGTTAAAAAAAGGGGACAACAACATTAAACAAAGAAAATTGGACACATGAAAGAGGTGCCATGCAGAGATAATATGAAGTAAAAAGTACCATAGTCAAGAAAAAATTATGAGAAAGGAAACTAGTTCCGAAGGAACGACATGAAAGCCTTGCATGTGCACCTTTCATGAACTTTACAGGAAGGACCTCAAACAGTAGTGAAACTAGCATGGAAAACATGACAAAGACCTGCACAAACAGTGAAGATAATTGAAGGCCACATACAGGCTAGAGCTAGGGCAAAATATATTTCCTCTTGGAAAAAATAACGTAAGGCTGAAAATTAATGTTCAAATGTCTACATTGTTAATACCAGAAAAAAATAATGTTTGAAACGATAGACCTCACTAAGTTGTCATGTTAGTTAACTACATACTAAAGCGCTAACATTTTGGAGATGATGGTATTTCTTGTTTGGGAAGCCATTCTTCCCAACGGTGCACGTAAGCCGGGAGAAAACCATCTCGAAATCTGTAAAAACCATCTTGAAATCCATAAAAACCATCTTGAAATCCGTAAAACCATCTCAAAATTCCCAAAATGCCTCGAAATCTGCAAAATCCATTTTCCCAACGGAGTTCCCAAACGAGCACATTGACAATGCATCACAAAAAAAAAATCTTGATGAGCTTGCGGTTATATTAAAGAGGAAACATCAGCCATGGTAGCAGCAACATAATAGCTATCTCCCAATTTTGTTAGAAGGCAATGCGAATCAACCATGACAAGACACATGGATTTAGTTCTGAATTTATAATAATTAGGCTCATCTCATTCTAAATATATCTCAGGAAATTGCTTCAAAGCTCCATAGAAGCATAAAAGTTACTTACTGAGTATTTATTGGAACCTATCTGTCTCTCGAAGACCCTAAAATAGTACAGCAAATACAGCCCACAAATCAATTCTGATGTTGATGAAAAGGCAAAGGTGGACAGAATCCATTTCCAAAAACGAAGCTTTCCAAAAACATCCTGCCATTAAGCCAATAAAATGCGGTAACATAAGAATACACACTAAACTCAAAATGAGAGGAAACCTTTATGTATTAGGAGATGGTGATACAAATGACAACAGAGTGGCAGTTTATTAAGTATTTATAAAGGTCGCAAAATCTTATTCATTTTTCTTTTGGCCCTGTTTATTGATATTTGATGGCATGAAACGTCTAGAAAAAACCTACAAAGAATCGTGTAGAAATCTGAAGTTTAGTATCTTAACATAGGAATAAAAGTCAGTGAGATCAATTGTCTAGCATTGAACGATAAAAAAGGACAAATGCCAGGTGATCAGACCCCTGATAAAGGTTGTGAGAAATCATACTGGCCCAGTTTGAAAGAAATTGAATTAAAATTATTGATTAAGCCTTAGAGAGTGGTTGAATTAAATAGTAATAATAATAAGGATCAGCTCAATCTATAAAATTGGAATGACCGCCGCAACCCATTGAGAAAAACATCGCAAAACCCAGTCCCATCATCCGCCACCGTTGACCTAATTACCAAAAATAAGATACAATAAGCGAACGAGTAGGGCACCTGATAGACATTACCAGAATGTTCAAACGGCCTTGGATCCCAAAGAAGATTGAGAAAATCGCCGACAAGATGATGACAGTCCTTGTGACAGGCGTGTTAGCTGCGAAACTCAATACGATGAGCATTTAACAATGAATCAAAAGCGAAAACCTTCATTCGCAAAAATCCCATTAAAAGGGTGTGACTATAACACCCAGAAGATTGTGGAGAGAGAGTACACACCAAAACCAGACGGGCCACCGTTCATTTTCACAGTGAAGCAGAAAGTTACGGCCTTGTCTGCCTAATTTGCCTTCGTCTCAGAGTCTCAGGGTCGTCGTCTCCTCGCAACTTTCCTTTAGTTAAGAAAATTACAAATTCTATATTCAACCGAGGTATGTATATTCTTCGGATTAAAATTTACAAGTACTTGACTTCCTGAAGACCTGAACCTTCTGCGTCTTCCTCCTTGTCTACCGTGTTTTATTTATTAATCTCACATCATCGTAGCGTGTCTCATCTGTCAAAACTTGAAACCGTTCAATTGATGACTAAAAAGTTGAGAGGAGGAAAAATGGGAGAACAGAAAATATTATCATTTATTCTTAGTGACGGATTTATATTGAGTTGTGAGGGTGCGGATTTTCAGAAAATTAGGTATATATTAACACTATGTGATTTATTTTGCACCCACTCATTTACTAATTTTGAACCCACTAAATTTTTGCTCAAATTTTTCTCAAAAATATTAAGAATAAGTCACAATTATATTTTCAAAAAATAATTTGCACCCCCTGAATCAAGGTCCTAGGTCCGTCACTGCCCATCATGCTTGAATGGGTGAGAGAAAACAGAGAGGAAAGAAAATGAGCTAATTGTTAGGGCCCGTTTGGTTCAAAGAAGAGGAGGGAATTGGATGGAAATGGAAGAGAATGGAATGGAATGGAATGGAAAATTTTTAGGATGTACTGTTTGGTTGGCGGTGGAAAGAGAGTAGGAAAATTGTATGTAATGACTATACTACCCTTAATAACAAATGTAAAATATTTTTATAAATATAAGTATTTGTAAATACAAATTTAACTTATTTATATTTATTCTTTAATATTTCATTATCTAATATTTAATTATATTATATTTATTAATTATATATATTTATTTATTTATTTATTATATATTTATTTAATATATATTTATTAATTATATAATATTAATTATTATATGAGGTGAATAGGATGAGGTGAACTATTCACCTCATAACTCGTCTTCTCCGGTGTCGT
>JANTPZ010008068.1:0-13957 GCA_025593235.1 Vachellia pachyceras | reverse complement strand
CGTTCTTTTACTGCCATTAAGACCACTGGTTCCATCGCTACTGGTCGCAATACCAAGGGAAGAAGAGAATCCATTTCTGTAGCTAACGCCTTCAATGGATCCACTACCCCCGGACGCACCTTGTCGAGAAATTGGGATGTTGACCTCTGCCAAAATTACTCTGCAACTGCAGCTCCATGGCTTCCAAGGTTCGAAGAGCTCGACACTACTAACATGCTTCTCCGTCAACGAATCGTCTTTTTGGGTTCTCAGGTTGCGTTTTTAATTTTTTTACCATTCCTTTCTTTATATATATGTTTACCAAGAAGCATTGATAGCTGATGATACTGATAATTGAACACGACAAAGCATAATCTTTTCCCAGTTTTGGTGCTTCACAGTTTATTGATCGGTGAGAGAATTTGTGTTATCCACAACTGTATCTTGCTTCCATGATATTGATGCCTGTATGTTTGTTTTGGTATTTCATGATTATATTTAGTGAGTTTCACTAGCCAAGTCCTTTCCTCCTTCACCTCAGAATAAAAGAAGGTAGAATAACCAGAAACGAATATTAGAGACCAGTCATAAACAAGGAGCTGTCATATAGTGTTTGCTTATTTATTTGAGCAGGTGGATGACATGACGGCAGATTTTGTGATCAGCCAACTGTTGTTTCTGGATGCTGATGATCCAAAGAAAGGCATTAAGTTATTTATAAATTCACCCGGTGGCTCTGTTACTGCTGGTATGTTAACTAAGTTTTATACTCTTGGACCTTTGTTTCTGTTTATATTCCTATCCCTGAATTTCTGCAACAGAGTCAAAATCAATATTTTCATATGACAGGTTTTTAACAGTAGACCATTGGTTAGATTAAGGGACTTCCGTGAACCGAATATGCACTTGACTTAAAGTTGAGTTTCAATTTGGTAGCTCGCAAATTCTAGATTTTTTTGTACCAAACTTGAGTCGTTCATGCTCTAATGTTGATGGTTTGTTGCCTGTGAAAGTTGCGTGCAAAGACGCTTCATCAGTAGTCTGCTGAAACAAAACTACATATATCAAGCTTGTTTTGAAATTAACCAAGTTTATGGTGAAACTTATGGATAACTGTATTTTCTTATAATAAGCCTAACATTTAGTTGACTAAGCTGTCGCAAATGCTAAATCAGATTCGGGGAAATATTTAGCTTAATATATCATAGATTAAGTTCTTTTGCTGAAGAAGGATTGAATCATGATGAGGTTGGGCAACTAATCATGATAAACTTAAACAAACTCTATGGTGCATATGGAGCAATATGAGATACTCTTAAGTAGGTTGGTTCTCCCACTCCATTATCTAGCCTTGAGGGATAGATACCCATTCAACCATCAATTGATATCAAAGTTAGGGGTCAATAGTTCTAGAAATGGCTACTTACTGAGTGTTTTGACTAGTTGAGTGAAGTGTCAATGAAGTGTTGTAGAGTGTAGCTGCTAGGATGTTAACTCTCCAAGCGGGACCGATTGGTGGGGACTAAAATAGTATTGGACGTTTAAGTCCCACAAAGTAATATGGCACTCTGTGGGATTATTAAATGGTTTGGTTCTCCCAATCCCATTCCAATAGCTAGCTTTTCAAGGAGGGTTCTTCATTCCTCTTGAGTACCCATCTCTTTTTGTGACCATTTCAACTATATAGCGTGTTAGGTTATTTCATCTGACAATTCTGAAATGTACGTTAGTCTTTGCTGGTAAGAATCCTCTGGCCTTATTTATCACTACATGCAGGAATGGGAATTTATGATGCCATTAAGTTATGCAAGGCAGATGTTTCAACCATTTGCCTTGGGCTTGCTGCATCCATGGGTGCATTTATCCTTGCTTCTGGTACTAAAGGGAAGAGGTTTTGCATGCCAAATGGAAGAGTAATGATCCATCAGCCGCTTGGAACTGCCGGTGGAAAAGTAAGATCACTTTTGCTGGAGTTGTCTTCCATTCTTTTTCACTGAAGACAGGAAATCATGACTGAAAAGAATTTGGTAGATTAAACCTACAATTGCTTGAAAATAGGAAATCAAATGCCAGAAAAACATTTGTAGTATTTCCGGACCAGTGATAATAGAAACATTGGATTATCCCAAAAATATATACGCATACAAATATCAAGGAAGTAGAAACCCATTCAGACTGTCATAAAGTGTATTTGAACGTGGAAAAATGAATTTCTTGGAGATTTATAATGTCACTTCGAGCATGGAACCATGAAGATTTATTGAGAGAAGATATTCAGCTTTAGGAACAAAATGCATTTCTTGGAGAAGCTTCCAAGAGAGCTTGGCTATTAGATTTGCCAGCCAACATGTAAAATTTATTATAATTTGAAAGAGGAGTATGTAAAAATGTATGTTTATACTTTCTCGGTCGTATTTGTCTGTAAAGGATTTGTGAGTTCTCTGGCCAAGGGCAGCTACAACATATCAATTAAAAACAATATACCTTGAATGATTTTGAGCCTATAATGATAGCTGCAAACGCTTATCATATTTCAAACTAGGCCTCTTGCATTATTTTGAACATGTCATGACCTTCTGTCTGGTTTAGATTTACATTGTCAGTGAACTGTTTGAAAGGGAGACATCTTGATCTTCAATGAAATCCTAGATTCGCATGCCTTTCTTCCCGGTATATATGGCGGTGGCTGTGGCACAAATTAAAATTTCAATTAATTGAACTAATAAAAACCTTCATCTAATGGCGATATTCTAATATAATGATATTGCAAAACCGGGCCTGCATAAATATTTTATTCCTTAATAGAAGTATTTTATGTTGAATTCTTTTGTTAAACGTTCCCTTGTGTCCCACTAAATGATAAAGGCAATTACAGGCTACAGAAATGAGTATTCGTATTAGAGAAATGTCATACCACAAGATTAAGATAAACAAAATACTATCAAAAGTGACTGGGAAGTCTCTAGAGCAGGTTAGCTATCAACCGCCTCATCTTATCAGTAATTTTGTTCAGTATTACATATATTTTCTACCAATTCATTCTTTTAATCTACAGGTTGAAGTGGACACTGACCGTGATAATTTTATGAATGCTTGGGAGGCCAAGGAATATGGATTAGTGGATGGGGTAATTGATGATGGCAAGCCAGGACTAATTGCACCAATTGCTGAAGCATCGCCACCACCAAAAACGCGTTTATGGGAACAGTGGAAGGTTGAAGGAAACCGAAAAGCGAGAAAAAATCTGCCCTCAGAGCACAAGTTTTTGCAGAATACAATTAATGGAGGCCAGGGAAGTGATGGTGATAAAGGCCCAGAACAAGCAAAGGAAACACCTACGGCAGTATGAGTTGATAAAGATTTTATCTTCTTCAGTACCCTGTAGCTCTCCTTAAAGATTTTAGTATTCCTTATCTACATCAGAATATAAATGGGATTTCACTTGCCCTGGCACTCACATGCCATGCAAGATGTAAATTGTATAATAGTTAAGGGGAACTTTTCTGGGTACCTAAGCTGATTCTTTTCTTTAGCCGTTTTCTTCGTGAGTATAATCCTTTTTTCCCCGGTTCTGTGATGAATGATGACCCAGTCTGGTTTTCCCGTTTGCATGAATTTTGTTGCTCAGCAATTTTTACCATGAATGAAGTGTTGGGTGCTTTGTAATTTCTCTTTACGATAAATCTCATCCTCATTGGGTAATTGAACAATTTTTTTTTTTGCTAAAGCATTAAGTATCCCCTACTGGACATGTTTAAAACACCTCGAAAATAAATGTAGATACTTTTTTTTTAACAAGGATTTGAAGCTTAATTCTTTCCGTTAGATTTCAGGTTGCGTAATTGAACAATGTTGTTGAGCATAGAATCACAAAATGGCTGTCAGAATTCTCCACTATATCTGAATCGTTTTATATTGGACCGGATGGGCTTCCAATTTAACCCTTTTATGCAGTGAATTTGCCGTTGATCATAATTAAAACTTGCTGTATAAAAAAAATTAAACAATTTCGCATGATATTTTTCCCCTAAATTTTCAACCTATCAAAATAATTAAATAACTCTAGTTAATTAATGATTAATCATCTCCGAATATCAAAATAAATTGAAGAAAAGTTAATGACTCTTGTTAAACCATTACGTTTCTCGCTTATTAGATTTTGTCCAATTTCGCTAAATTTTTTCAACCACATCAAATCTTTTTTTCCTTTTTTGGTGTTAATCAAATCTTTTTTTCCCTATCGACACTCAGACGCCCACCATTGCTATATCACATCTACCTATTAACTTGTCGATTTTGCAAAGTTTAGTGTGTTTTATGCTGATTCGAATCTTACTAAGCTTTTGGCACAAAAAAAAAAAATTGGCAATGTTCAACATCACGTAGAGATGCAGGAGAGAAAGAGAAAAACAAAGAGGGCAGAAGTTTGAATTAATGTGAATAACAATAATCATATCTCAATAGTGTTAATATATATATAGAGGGAGGGAGAGGGGGAATGTATTGGATCATTTAATTCATGGATCTAATAATTGTATGATTTGCATTTTATTACTTTTATTCAATTTAATATTTTCTTTTAAAGTAAGGCAATAATAAAAACAATCTTTCTATAGTTACTTTGAAATATATAATGACTTAAATTAATGAGTGAAAAATAATAATAAAATTTAATTGAATTGTATTGTAAGTAATGTGATTTTGAAAATAAACCTAACATGTATATTTGTGAGAAATCAATGATATGGATATGAATCTTGCTAACCCTTAAATATGATTTATTTTGAAATGCGGAACACTTTTGATATTACGGAATTTGTATATTCTCCCTTCGGTATCTATATCCATAGCTTATATTTAGAACCAAAACGATTATATATACATGGTCATTCCTTTTTTTAGGGTATATATAGGTTCAATTACATACAGTTCCATCTCTCATAATGCCTTTGGAAGAGAAGGCAATGAAACTATCAGTAGTGTGAAGGTCCAAGATATTGTAATGTTTACTTAAACGCCACCGCAAGCATATAAAAGCATAGGCAATTTGCTAAGATGGATTACATCGGAAAGTCTTCTGCTATATATATGTATACACAGAGAGAGAGAGAGTTCTACGCAGAAGAGCAGAAGAGAGGGCATACATACATATTTAAGACTCTCAAGAGCGCTACTATTCCTTCATAAACCCTGAAAGTTATAACTTGGCAACGCCAATATCGATAGACAGCTTCTTCTAGACTTATGAGCTTGCACTGCAGAAAACAGGAAGGTGAATGAAGAAGAAATACACAAGAAAGAAGATGTTTAGATATGGTTATGTGTTAGCAACATTTCAATACAGGATCTAGTATAACTACTGATATATATATATGTCTATATCTCACCCTCTGATCTGTGAGAGTCACTACTTGTCGAGGACAAAGAGGCCGTTTTTCTCCCAGGCAATGAAAACCTCCTGCTGGGTGTTGTATAGTCTCCCATCTGGGTCATAGTAGTACTGCGCGATCACATAAATACTTAATTTCTGGTTAAACAAATTAATTACAATCGTCTTTTAACTTCACTATACTTCATGGACTGTAATCCAAGCAAGTACGCATCTCTTTAACTATTTGTATTCCGACAGTGGAAATGAAGAATACTTATGTAAAACATTATCGTATGTACGAGAACACAAATATCGCAAAGACAGGCAAATGCATATGTAGAGCAGACTTTCTTCAGATTCAAAGGATGAGAAGGGCAAAGCAATTATGCTGTTTTCTCCAAGACAAAACTGGCGGGTTATTGATGAGCGAGGGCAATCAAAGAAGAGCGATAATATAGTAGACTATTTCTAGCCAGCGAACTAGCTAGGGCAAGAACTTTGAGATGGTTTTAACAAAGTTGGGAATCTGAATCAGCCCAGGGAATTTCTGGTTATACAGATTTCGGAATCTACGACTCAGTTTGATTAAGGAGTGCTAGGTTTGTTCTAGACGAAAACGGAGAAGAAAACCAAGTATTGAATGAGCGGAGTTTCGCATTTGATGTTAGAAATCCACATGCAGATGGCATCTGATGAATGATTTTTCTCAAATTGAGCAAATCTTCATCAATGTTTGTTTCTTTGGGAAATGAACCCCCAAAAATTGCTGAAAAGATTTCAACTTCAACCCTCAACAGATCCGGCAAAACAAATCAAAAGCGTGGCGTTGTGGAAACTTCTCCGAGGTTGATCGGACCGACCTAGCGGAGAAATAAAGAAAAGAGAAACCCTTTGACAAGAGGGTAAAACTTGACAATATATTCTAATCCGACCCAGTCAAACTCAAAGGGCTATGAAGGAAAAAGAAAATTGGCAAGAGTTGGAACTTTTCCCATTTGAACTCTCAGCCGTTTGATTTTCTCACTGAAAATCTCGAAGATCGGACGAGTTTGATCTGAAAATTAAGAACTCGGGTCGATCTAACAGCTGAGAATCCGAACTCAGAAAAGCTTGTCCTCTTCGTAACAATTTTACTGTGAAACTGATGATTGATCAGAAAGTTGTGTGATGAGAGATGAAGATGATGATGATGATTACCCTGTAGAGCCTTCCAGATTCCATCAAGCGCTCTTCACAGAGCCAACCTGGAATCAGCCAGCCGTGGCCAGGCGAGTTGTTATCGTGAAGAGTGATCTTGGTGCTCGGGTGCAACCGCCGCCGTGGGCGCCTCATCACCTTCTCCGCCGTAGCCATTGACGTCGGAGATGTCACTTGCAACTCAATCTTCCTATTCCCTCTTTCATTGCTGCTGCCGCTGCTGTTTCCCTCACCTGAAGCCTCCATGTTTGCGACCTTTGAGAGTGAAGATGTGTGTGTGCGCGCGCGAGAGAGAGAGAGAATGTGTTCAGTAACGCTAAGTAAAGCAGCTTAATTCCTTATATGATCAAAGTTGCTAGCTTCTGTATGACCATTCTATTATTACAAATTTTGTTATTTATGGGATTAAATCATACATAGAGAGAAAGTTTTCTGTATTCTTTTAGGCCTCATTATGAAAATTTATTTCTTTTGTGCCCATGTTATATAAAGGTATATCTATAGTTTTGGCCAAATTAAAATTTTATTTTTTCATACTTTGTTTGTAAAATATTTTTAATTGAGATATAGATCAATTTCTTCTACATCCTATACATCTTAACTTATGATTAGTTAGGTTTTGAAATTTTTATGGGAGTAATGAAATATTAAATTAATGAATTAATCAATCACATTCCATGCTATGTCGACTATACATACATATCTCACGCAAGCCATGCAATCAAGTCAACGTAACCTCGCTCATTATTTGGTAATCAACAAATTGATCACATCAATTTTTTTCATTTGTTGTTAGAACTTTAGTAAACATTAAAGAAGAAGATTTTCTTTTTGAATTGTAAGATTTGAAAAATTTATAATGCGAATCATATAATAAATAATTCTAATTAAAAGTCAAGTGCCAAGTACTTGTGCAAAAGATGAGTACATAGACAAAGTTGCTAATGCAAGCCAAGCATTAATATAGCGAAAGATAAACCATATATGCCTCTTCTCCCCGTATGACAAGAAATTAAATATAGTTAATGTTCAGTAATTACTACATCCTTAATTAAAAGCTTTCCTCAATTGTGCATTATGTAATATCTTACATGCATGCCTAGTTGGCAAAAAAATATCTTGCATGCCTCAATTGTGTAATTTCATACAATATTTTTTTGTGTTTGAATATTTTGATACGTTATTTAATATTAAAAGAGTGTATATCATAATAAATTAAAGCAGAACACGTTTGAAAGGCAAACTTGATGCTGACGGATAAGCATAAATAATTGGACAGTAATTGAAGAAGCACTTGGGTTGCGAAGGGACATATCTAAAAAGATAAACTTCCTAAGGGTACTTTTACAAATATGTATAGCTTGGGGTAGAATTGGTAATAATAAAGAATTGGAAGAAAATAAAACCGAATTTGGATTTTCCCAAGGTAAACGGTGGCTTCCCATTGGTCGATAGGCCGGCATTTACAGCCGTTGCTGAATATTGGAGCTGCGATCCTGTACCGTGCAGTACCAATGGCTCCAATGCATCCTGTCCAATCAGATTGTGATTCCAGAACCTTCACAATGGATATGAACATTGCTGGTTGACTTGCATTAATTTTTTTATTTGGTATAAGGATATTAGTGAATGGATAGAGCTCAAGAAGTTGACAATTATATATATCCGAAGTGTGGTAATTAAAATTAAGAGATAAACAACATTTATTTGCTATGGATTAATTTAGTGTATGTTCCAATATAGTTTAATGGAATTGTCTCTCTTCTTGAGTTGTTATGGAGGTTTAAGATTAGTTTCATAGTTGCTGTTTGGTTTGTAGATTCTTCATTGCCAGTTTTGGAGCTCTTGCACGAAATTTATATATAATAATTCTTGTTGCTTAGATTGTACGTGGCTTATGTTTTTAATTTTGGATAAATTAATCTTTTGGCCCCTTAATCTACTCCGTCCTTGAACTTTGACTCAATACCACTCAGTCCTTATAATTTGATCTGATTGTAACTCAATCTCTATATTTTAAATATTTTATAATTTAGTCTCTAACATTTTATTATAGGGAAATTTAGTCTTAGATCTCAAATAAGTAAATTATTTTACGAATTGTCACATTGATGAAAATATTTAATGAAAGGTCTCATTGACAACATGAGGTGTTGTCAACACTAAATTTCCCTTTATTTTATATATGATTTATTTTTTAAAATAGAAACACTAAATTATAAAATGCAAAAAATTATAGAAACTGAATCACAACTGAATCGGAATTATAGAGGCAAAGTTACACTAAATTAAAGTTTAGAGACTGGGTCACAATTGGGTCAAATGTTGAGGAGTACCTAAAAAACTAATTTTCTCTTTAATTGTTAATAAGTAGAGAATTTATTACTTTATTTAAGCCTTAAATACATAAAGCTCTTTTAAAGTTTGAGTTGGTTACACACAAACTCTGACATTTAAAAGTTCAAATTTAAGTACTTAATTTTTCTTGTTTTATTTATCAGCTCTATTGCCTTAAATGCAAATGCTCCCACCATTTTTCTTCGCAAGTAAAAAAAAAAAGTTTATATAATATACAACAATAGATAGAACTCCTTGTAGATTTTCCAAGAGTTCCTAAAATTAACAACTTGTTTAGTAGCTCAGGATTCAAACACGAGATCTTGGAGCCGCCAGAAAATGATATGGTCAAATACTTGAGCAATAGTGATAAATCATACTAGTATATATTATTTTAAGTTCAACTCTACTTGAAATAAAAGACTGCAGCAACAATCAATTGTTTGTTGGTTTCAGTGAAGGAATTGGATTAGTGCTCTCATATGTTCAATCATGGGGAGTGTCACTTTAGTGTGACTCCAATCATGAAGTTTGAGGAGACATCTCCACAACTTAATAAAATTAGGTAGACCTACCTATTTAAATTAGATAAAAAAGTGGCACTACAGAGACAGTTTTTATTTCACTAAGTGGAGTCAGCAACATGAATCACACCATCAACGCTGAGAGGAGCATGTAAAGGTTTCAGAACTCCATCTACAGCATGATCCATACTGGTCGACCGCAAAACATCTCGGTGCTTGCGTGCTACATTCATTCATGTGTGATCGTTAAAACAGGTAAACAATAATCACTCACCTAATAACCTACAGGCTCTGTCAAAGATTAAAGACCGAGGTGAGCATGATGCCGAATTTCAATTTTAAACCTACAGCTTTTTTTTAAATTCTCTATTTTTAAGATTTTGTGCTTCTTCTGTAACCAAAAAAAAGGCGAAAGAAGGAAAAAGTTACTTAGAAGCTGTGTCATTGTAATCTTTGATAACATCATTTCTGCTACCACACAGCCTTGGTGCTTTTAGCTGTTTCACCAATATGTCCTCAATTTGTGGATGTGAGAAACAACCAACAAGAAACTCATGAACAACTTCATCCAAGCTGATCCAACTATATCCTCGTTGCTTCTTTATCTCTTTCTCTCTCATTTCCATCCTTAGTGCTGATACACCACTCCAATGGTGATTATAGGCAAATGCATTAGCCAACATTACCTAGCCTGCATAATTACTAGGGTCAGCCTCAATAAGCTTGGTAGAAACCTCTTGAGCCAATTCAACAACTCTGGAATGCAGCAGGCAGCCTCCAAGCAAAGCGCCCCACACAAAATTGTTAGGCTTGAAGGGCATGGACGCTACGACTTCCAAAGGTTCTTCTAGCATGTTCCCTCTCGCAAGGAGATCACAAGCATAATGTTATGAGTTGGGGGAAATCTTAAAGGTCATATTCATGTCCCTGAATATCTGACATCCTCTATCTAACAATCCAGAGTGGCTGCATGCACACAAAACCCCAAGAAATGTTCCAGCATTAGGTTTTAGGCCAAATCCAGGCATTTCGTACGAGAGCCTCAATGCATTCTCTCCTTCACCATTTATTGCAAGACCCATGATCATAGCATTGAACAAGACAACGTCTTTGGATTCTGTCTGTTTAAAAACTTCCTTTGCCCTATCTAAACTCCCGCATTTAGAATACATATCAAGTAATGATGCAGCAAGTATTCGGTTTGATCCCATAATACCCTTTCGTCATTTAGACATCATGTGCTCATGAACACACACCAAGATGCAAATCACCAATCACTAAAGAAAAACTTTCTATATCAGTATATTGATAATTTTACCCATAGCTCCTTGATCGCATGATGGCTAACCAGATTTCGAACTCTTGGGTGCGTTTTTTATATTTATTATTCTACTGTACATCAAATAACATTGCTTCAACTAAAATTATAGATATGTTTTAAAAAAGTGTATTGATGATTTTAGCAATGTATTACGGGTTTAGCGAAATGGGATAGTCTATAACAATATGATAAACTAATGTTTAAATTATTTTTGAGAGATGTGTGTATTTAATGTCAGACAATATTTTGAATAAAATTGTTTCCATTAGAATCATACATGTCAATGTTTATAAAAAATGTATTACTTCCTATCCTTAGTATAAAAGTTGGTTGATTTTTTTATGCAATTAAAAGATTAAGTAAATTACTTAATTATAACATATATTATATAATTTTTATATATATATTATATTATTACTGTTTATGTGCCTGTTTGGGAAGCCATTTTTCCAAACGGTGCACGTAAGCCGAGATAAAATCATCTTGAAATCTGTAAAAACCATCTCGAAATTCATAAAAACCATCTTGAAATCCGTAAAACCATCTCGAAATTCCCAAAATACCTCAAAATCTGCAAAATTCATTTTCCCAACGGAGTTTTCAAACAAGCAAGTTAAGTAACTGAGCTTAAATAAATACATATTTTTAATTAATTAACTTTTATATTAATAATTTTTATGAGGTGAACCAGATATTCTTGGTGCAGAGCAGTTGAACATATGGGTGATAATGATCATTGCAATTTAATTTATAAGATTTGTTTTTGTCATATAATTGTTTAACCATCACTTTGGGTAGACAATCAAGGCTGATTGATTGATTGACAGTTGAAAGTGATTTGCCGTAATTATTATTTTTAGTATTGTAACTAAGGGAAATCACAATTATTATTTATTATTTATATGGATTAAAGGGATTCACCAATGGTTTTTTTTTGTTCGAAAAAGGAACGCAATAGTGATTGATTCAGGTGCTAAAATGCATTCGTAGCCTTTTGTAGTTAAAAGAGAGAGCTGGAGAATCATTTTGATAAAAATACATTTTAGCGCGTTTGGTGTTGGAATGCATTTTGGAGAGTCAGAGAAAAAGATTCCTTCTATTTAGAATGCTTTTCATATCGCAATTTTAATTTAAAGTTACAATTTGATGTATTTCAGGCTGAGATATCTATACATAAAAGTTCTAAATAACAACTTATATGCATAGGTTAAATCGTGAAATTAGACATTTTAATTATTTTATCATTTTATTTTTCTTTTAAAAATTACTTTTGAAAAATAAAAATATGTTTAGTAAATATTGTAAAAGTAATTTTTAGTAGAAAATGAAAAGAAAAAATAATCTCATTAAATAATACATATATACATATATATTTTTTTATTTTAGTTTAAGTATACTTTTAACCCTTTATGTTTGCGTCATGTTTCATTTTAGTCCTTTAAATTTAAAAAGTACACTTTCAGTCCTTTAAACTTAACGTCGTTAGTTTCTCTTAACGGAAATTGCTGACCCATCAAACTTAACGCTGTTATTTTAATTTTTTTATTTTACATAATTTAAAATATTAAATTTATTATATTATTAAATTAAAATTAAAATTTGAGCATATTTTATCAACGTTTTATCGCACAGTAATCAATTGAATTTAATGAGTCGGCAGTTTCCGCCAACAGCGTTAAATTTGAGAGATTGAAAGTGTGTTTTTTAAACTTAAAGGACTAAAATGAAACTTGACGCAAATATAAAGGATTAAAAATATACTTTAACCAAAATAAAAAAATATATGTATATATGTATTATTTAATGAGATTATTTTGTTCTTTTCATTTTCTACTAAAAATTACTTTTACAGTATTTATCTAAACAAATTTTTATTTTTAAAAAACATTCCTCCCAGCCATTTCCAGGTGGGACACGGAGGAGACACACAAAGGAACACGTGAAAGGCGCAGCCTAGTGGAGGTGACACGTAAGAAGCCACGTTCCGAGGGAAAGCGCGTTGGTTCAATTTCATTCAACGCAATCCAATCACTGCTAGAGAAATAGTTAGATAATACAGGAGCATCACGCCATCCCTTCTGCAGTAAAGTAATATAATGATCTCCTACCTGCGAAATCCTCTCTCTATTTTTTTTTAATGAAGCACATTGACCTCTTGTTTTTTTTTTGCCCAACATTGACCTCTTGTTTTTTTTTTGACCAACAACATTGACCTCTTGTTAGACTATGGACAAGTTTGAAATTTGAATAGTTCTGAGTATGATTTTCTGAGTTCCGTCTCTGGCCAAAACTTGACTACCTTTCGTTTGGTGATCAGAGTATCAGACTCAGTTGTAGGGGTCTATCTGTAAATTACACAAGCACAGTGTTCGGATTCTATAGACATTAACTATTAATAGATAATAATACGTAATTATAAACATTTTGTAACCATGCAAACTGATGGAATCTTTTTTACACAGATATGTTTATAACGATAAAATAAAGCTGAATAACCAAAAACAATTAGACAATAATGATTTTAAAAGCGGAATGGATTCGAATAATTCTTTAGAAACGTAAAGATACAAAAAATATTGCGTTCTTTTACCCCCGGGGGGAATTTGGGGAAGCGTTTGGAGCACACCAGAGACATCGACAATTCCAAACGGATACGCTAACGGCTTTTGATTCTCCCAAACCACGCTTTGGATTCCCTCCCATTGAATTCCGATTCCCCCCTCCTCTGTGGGTCCACACAGATGATTTAAGGTAAAAAAAATTTATTCTTAATATATTTTAAAAAAAAATTTAAATAAAAATTTAGTAAATTTAAAATTAATAAATTTATGAGTGCAGATTAAATCACATGATACTAATATATATTTAATTTTTTAAAAATTAAGAGGTACATCTGAACCCGCCAAAATATAGGTAGGTTCATCTATGATCCCACGCCCTCCTTGTTCCTTCCTTCTTTGAATCTTTCCCCTTTCCCTTCCCCTTCCATATTCAAATTCTCTCCTTAGAGGTTTGTATAATCATTGCGTCTAGATACTTTAACTGCCCATTTGCTTCATGTTAATGTAATGGATAGGATGTGACCGATGGTTAGTTATATAACATTTAATTCGTTTCGTATCTTATCAAAGTATCATGGAATGACATTTATGTTTAATCCGAAAGAAATGAATAAATGTTAAATAATCTCTTTAATTCTATCTATCATAAACAGTGTGATGTATTTTA